>JANUWF010001035.1:0-124998 GCA_026120185.1 Voacanga thouarsii | reverse complement strand
TTTTTAAATGATTTTTTATGCTTTGGATTTGAGTTTTATTGTCTCGAAGGCTTGGTTGTGAGTATTACTTGAGAATCGCAAAATAGTAATTTTTGCTTGAGGTGGAAAAAAGGAGACAACTTGAGGATTGAATAAGAAAATATTTTTTTGAGGGAAAATAAGAACAAAGTTGTTGTGGTTTAGTGGTTAGAGCCTTAGAATTAATTCTTGAGGTCTTGGGTTCAAATTCTATCTAGGAGCTTTAGCTTGGTTAAATTTTCTTTTTACTTGGGAAGTATCATTTTCGGCCTTAGTAGTGTTTGGTGTAGGGTAGAGATGTTGTCCTATGAGATGCATGATAGGAGTCTTCAAATCCTACTCATTTGTTCTACACAAAATTCCTAAGAGGAATTCATTTCCTCTTGATCCTTAATTTTCCTATTTCTAATTCATTAATTTGTTCAAATTGTTCTAGCCAATTTCTTTCCGTAAATTCCAGTGAAGTGCTGTGGCTTTGTAGAATCAAAATGTCTTAGTGGAAGACATTTTATGGTCTGAAAATGTGAAGGAGATATGAAAGATTCCAATGGGATAAATCCCTTTAGTGAACTTTCTAAAAATTCATTCTAGCTAGGTTCATCCTCCTTCTTGGAATGAACTAAAATTTTCCAGCTTCTTGTGCCTTCAAGTTGTCGAAACTCTTAGCTAATATTCCCTCCTAAATGCTGCCAGAAAAATGGCCTTTTGGATCAACTTGCAACCTGAATTTCTCAGACCATTTTCGGACTGCACAAAGTTGGTGCAAAACCAGAAAAATCCCTGGGCAAATTGCAGCTTTGGAGGTCTGAAACCAAGCTGTTTTCTTCCAGTTTTTGTCCAGCACCTTAGCCATGTTTTTCTTCCATGAAGAAGGCTAGAAACCAGCCTTGAAAACCCCTGAAACTACCCTTCAAAACCTCTGCAAATTGGCTAGAAAGATGGCAGCTAAAATTGCCCAAAAAAAAAAAAAATCCAACCTTGCGAAAAATACTGTGCAATGGTTTTTCTAGCTTTGTTTCCTAATTCTCTCCTAGCCAAAACTCCATCCTTTTTCTGCACAAACCACCCTTAAACCTCCATTAACTGAACTCCATTATCCTCCCTAAGTTCTGCACCAAAAATCCAGTTATGGCTGCCAGAAAATCTCTCCAACAAATCTCTGCAATCATGCTTCATTAGTTACCAAAATTCCAGCTACCATAATTTAGCAACCTTCCATAAAATGTTCCTCAAACAACCAGACTTATTCCTTACCATTTCACTCCATCTTTTTGGCCACCATTACCCCTCTTCAATCAGCTTTCATCCAGCAGAACACCTGTATAGAAATTCGGCCATGGCAGACTTCCAAAAGCTCTCCAAGAATCAAAGATATTCTTGAATATTTAGTTTCCAAATTGCTTCTCAAAAATATTCTTCAAGGATTCCAACAACTAGCCTTTCCTTTTCTCTTCCAAATCAGAGAATCACCTTCCTAAACCCTACAGAAATTTCTACCAGCCCTAATCTCTTTAGAATTTCGGTAGCCTCCATCCAAAAACTCTCTATTCCCTTCAACCTTCAAGAACACACAACACACCAAGACCACCAACTTCTTCCTTTCACCTAATACCTATCCAAATCACTTCAAACTACTTCTAAAAACTCTAGAATTCATCTACTCACAGATGTGAGTCCATAAACACCATTCTTGACATCAAACTCCAAAATCTAACTTGCTAGTTTGGATAAAAAACCAGAAATTTTGTGAAGGCTTAAGAACACCATCAAGGTAGGTTTGTTCTAACAACTCCATCTTCTCTAATCATGATCTCTAATGAATATATATATGAATAAACCCACTAATGGTCTCTCTCTCTCTCTCTCTCTCTCTCTCTCTCTCTCTCTCTCTCTCTCTTAGCCGAATCTCTCTCCTCCTTGGCCGGATGGTTTCTTCTCCAATGGTCATACTTCGTTCACCTTCTTTGGTCGGATTTAGACATCTAAGAGTTGAGACTTATTCAAAACTCCTTCAAGGGAATTCATCAAGCAAGTAAGCTTTCTTTTAACCCTTCTTCTAATTCTATATTCATGTCTCTAGGATGATGTTGATCGAAGGTGGATTGTGGGTAGGATTTGAGTATGTATTATTGAGATTGAAGCATGAATATATGTATGAATATGAAGGAGATAGGATTTAGGCATGGATGGATTATCTTGGTTGATTGTATGATGATTTGAGGTTTAATGCATGCCTCCATGATTAAGTATGCTAGAGATTATGTCACCTTTGATGAATAGGATTTATATTCATATTAGATTGTTGAAGCCATGATCATATTTATGCTAGTAGGGGTTTGATCATGTCTTGATGAATTGAGATCTATGCTTGTATGCATGATTTGGATGATTTGATGAATTGAAGGATTGTATATGTTCATGATTGTGAATAGCCATGGAAATATGATCATGATCTAGTTGTCCCTAAGCTAATTTTTATTTCATGAATAAAATATTTAATAATATGATTTTGCTAGTAATTTCGAAAAAAACCCTAGGAAGGGTGGATTTGGATTATTATATATATATAAAGGATATTTTAGTCAAATAAATAATAGTTTTGATAGAAAAATAAAATATATCGATATTAAATAAAAATAATGAAATCAACTAAAGCCTTTTTTTTTAAATAATCATAATTAGTAGAATACTTATAATTAAAATTTAATTATTATCTTTTAATAAAAAAATATTAAAACTTATTTATTATTTTTCAAGTAAGGCTCATTAAAATTCATTTTCAACTAACTTTAGTTATCAATTATTTTCTAACAGCTAAATTATTAATAAATCATTTTTTTTCCTAAAAACCACCTAAGACTCTTCATCAAATAAATTCTAAATTTTCTTAGCAATATTTAAACCTTTAACTTATTAGTACTTATTTCCCAAAAGATTAATTATTTTAAATATCAAATTATCCTTAGCTTATAA
This sequence comes from Voacanga thouarsii, assembly GCA_026120185.1. NCBI lineage: Eukaryota > Viridiplantae > Streptophyta > Magnoliopsida > Gentianales > Apocynaceae > Voacanga > Voacanga thouarsii. Next base: position 122,007 of record JANUWF010001035.1, on the reverse strand, counting down.
ACCTAATTACTTATTGTTTGGCCTTAAAGCTTGGGACACTAGGATCATGATAGTAGTAAGTTGAGTTCTTTAAATTGAGAAAGTGAATTTTGGCTTGAGTTTGATTGTGGTTTGTATTTGCCCATGCGGGGTTAGGTCAGCAGTTGGAGACCTTTTTATTGTGAGCAAGAATCAGGTAAGCTCCTGCATAAAACCTGATTGATGAAAAGTGTTTAATTATGGCAAGCCAAATGTAGAGTGCATGGACACTCATCTTTGTAAAGGCAATTGAGGATTATCTCCTGTCTTATTTCCGTCAAACAAATTATTTCAAAACCAATAAGCAAATTTATTCAAACTCAAAACTCTTTCTAAAACTGATTTTGACAAAGACTTTGGAAACCCTTAATTGCCATGTTCAAGTGGAACTATGTTTTGTTCATATTTTTCCCAAGTGGGATATGTTACGTTGAGTACTCAATAAGGGTGGACTATTGGGCTAGTCTTTGAGGGGTTAGGGTAAGTCTCTCAATAGGTGGCCACCTCTGAGGGGTGAGTCCTTCCCGCATAAGATGACAATCCGAGTAAGTCGTGTCTGGTCCGAGCTAGAAGTGTTCTTTTTCAGTCAAGTGACTCGTATTTTGTCTGGAATGGACACTCGCTTGTTGTTTGGGTATAGAGAAACAGGAGTATCTTGCCCGTAGGCCGATCACCTATTTTTGTCGATCCGCACAAAGTGTGGCATTCGACTAGCGGTATGCACAAAGTGTGGCATGTCGACCATCCGGTTATGGGGCCCAACGTGTGGTAACCCATAATCCTTTCTTTTGAGTGGTTGATTTTATACATTATGCATGGATGGAAATGCCAAAACACCACTCTTGTTTTTTACCGATGTTTATTCCTTGTTAGTGATCTCTTATAAAGAATTTTATACTTTGCATTCATGAACTCGTTTTCACCGAACACCCAAAGCACACACGGACTTACTGAGATTTTTGTCTCACCACCATTTTACCATGATTTCAGGTCGATCCTGCTGTGGGGATGAGTAGCTAGATTATACCTACTTTGGAAGATGTTCTGATGATTTATTTTTGTGTAATGTTTTGGGGAGATGAGAGTGGATAAATTTTATTACGGATTTATTTTTGGTATTTTGGGAATTATTCTTGGATTGATATTTATTTTGAGATGTAATAAATTTTAAGTTCAAGTATCATTTATATTCCGCTATTTCATTTGTGTGACCTAGTTATAAAAACCCCTTGTCCTTTGGACGGGCGACATCCCCGGCTCTGGCGGGCCTAGGTAGCGAGGTGTTACAGTTTTAGTCATTTTACCTAGTAAACAAGACTCACATATGCCATATGATTCATAATCAAATAACCCTAAGTCACCAAGCTTGTGTAACTTAGAAACACGATGCTCGTTTACATGGCCCAAACGACAATGCCATGAGTAAGAGGTGTTAGAGTTATCTATTTTAGGTTTCTTATTGTTTATATTGAGAATTGGATTATCCAAGTCTAGAACATATAAACCATTAACCAAAGATGCTGAGCTATAATGAATATCATTCAATGAAAAAGAATAACATTTATTCTTAAATATTAAATGAAATCCACATAAGTCTAAACACGCAACTGAGATAATGTTTTTCATTAAAACTGGTACATAATAATAGTTTTGCAGTTCTAGAATTAATCCCGATGGTAGGTTCAGCTCATATGTCCCCACAACAAGTGCAGCAACCTTTGCCCTATTTGTAGCACGTAGGTCCATATTGCCTTTCTCTAGCCTTCTACTACTCTTTAGTTCCTACAAGTTATTGCACAAATGAGATCCACATCTGGTATCTAATACCCATATCTCATTTCTAAAGGCAGTATTTATCTCAATCATAAACATACTCGGAGAAGAAGTAGAAGTGCTTGTAAGCTTCTTCTTCTACTTCTTGTCCTTAATGGTCTCCAAATAGGCTTTGTAGTTGCTCCTCCAAAGTGGCCCATCTTCCCACAAAGATGGCATGGGCCCTTGATAGCTGCGTCCTTCTTGTTCACACCACCTTTGGGCTTCATGGGAGCCTTCTTTTATTTCTTTTGAACTTTCTTCTTAGAAGAGGTTCTACCATTAAAACCGCATTGTAATCCTTCTTCATAGAGGACTCGTAGCTTTAAGAAGATTGATCAACTCAGGAATGGTGGACTCAATCTTCTTCATCTGATAATTAATCACAAATTGTGAGAAACTATTAGGCAAAGACTGAAAAATTAAGTCAACACTTAAGTCATGATCCATCGCGAACCCGAGCGATCCAATCTTCTCTATTAAGCCCATCATTTTCAGTCCATGAGTGGCCACAAAGAACCCTCTGCCATTTTGCAATGGAATAGTTGCTTTGAGATCTCATATCTCTCTCGTTCCGGCTTGGGCATCAAACAACTCTCAAAGATGTAGTATAATCAATTGAGCATCCATAAGCTTGTGTCGTTTTTGCAACTTAGGAGTCATGGATGCCAACATAATACATGATGTTGTATCACTATCCTCCTTGTACCTTCGTGGACAACATGCTCATTAGTATGAGCATTTTGAGCTAGTGGTGGCAGAATAGGAGCATCTAGCACGTAGAGCAATTTTTCCGATGCTACATAGATTTGATTTGGTTAATTTGTTAGTTTCCAAGATGCTACGTAGGTTTAAGTTTGTAGACGTAATGTAAGTGACCTAGATGTAAAGATAGAGAGCATTAGCTACTTGTATATGCCCATGATATGCAAATAATTAGGACTTTAATTAAACGCATTTTTACTCCACTATTTTACTCAATCCAATAGCCCCCACTACTCGATTCTGGAGAGCCCAAATTCCTCAAGAATAACCTCTGGGTTTGCCCAACAAGCCATCCTTAAGTTCATTGGTAGGTATTCAATACTAATTACAATGTATGTAACTACCGGATCATTGGGTGATTAACAGCTTTTAATCTTAAAGCCTCGTTGGCTACCCTAACTTATCCTCTAAATTTCTTTATGCTTGAGTTTGCCCAACCGGGATAAAGAATATAGTTAAACTCGACCCATTAATCAAGAATTTAATTCCAAAGGAATTTAACTCCATAGCTTGAACATACCCGATGTCAAGTAAGCTTCGGTTTGCCCAACAACCTGGTCTTGAAAAAGTACTCTCGTTCTTACTAAATTAACGAAAGGAATTAGGTTTAATATTAATTGAGGGATTTGTTCCTTTTTGTGATTTCATTGAATGACATGCATAAAAATCAATAAATCACATAATTAATAATCATGGTAATAAAGCGATTATGTGGTATGGTTATGGACTTTATCCTAAATTAATTTCTTTGAGCAATAAAAGAAATTAATATAGTCAACCCTATGTGTTCATGCAAGATTTAAGTAGAAGGTCTTACCTTCTCGCCTTGTTTTGGTTGCCATCTCCAAAATTAAAATAATTCTACTCCTATCTAATCTGTGTAAACTAATTACATAATTTCTTAAAGAGAGAAAACCTCAAGTTACATTCGATGAGAGTTAGATGAGAAGAAAATTACACAAGAATTCTAGTACTTCATAAAAAACCAAAACTGTAAAATGCATGAACATATATAATTGGTTTTAGTCCATAACCATCCATCATGCCATTGACTATGTTTAAACAAAATAAACATATACTTTTTATTTTTTCAAAATCACTATTTTAGAAAAATGAAACAAATTCTAAAATCAATTTTTTATCCTTGAAATGGAGAATAATTTTAAATTTAAGTATTTTAAATTTAGTTCCTAGAAAATGGTTTTAACTTAAGAAGTAAAATAAAAAATTCATAATTTATTTTCATAAAGGATTTTATCATTGACATAGAAAATAATAGTTGAATTTTTGAGTTTTTGCTAAAGTTAATAAAAAATAATTAATTTTTTAAAGAAACAATTTTCCTAAAAACCTAATTTTCTCAAAAGATTAAGTGGGAGAGGAGTTCCAACGGCCCCATAGCTTCCATCATAGATTCCTGTTAGAGATTGTGGTTATCTTCGTGTCATTTTAAGCATAACCCCCTATAGGATAGATTTCCACGATAACCTAGAACTAACGGGAGAATTATAATTAAAGCCTAGGATAAGTATTCGTGTCAGCCAGTCTATCGTTAGAGGCATTAATGCTGGATTATCCGTAGGTGGTGAGAATACTGACTATCCTATCGATGGAACTATTTCTAGATCATTACCTATTAAGGAAGTTTAATTTATGATGGTTATATACTTAACTTAAAAAATTATTAACTTTCATACGAAGCTCTGTCAATTATTTTAAGAGCCAAATTTTCATAATTTTTATAATGGTTTTAATAGGTTATCCATATCATGAAAATAATATGTTGTTTTGAATTTGCATTTTTATATGTGTTTTTCAAAACAAACATTTTCTAAATGAAGTTTTTTTTTTCCTAATCAAGAGAAATGTCTGGTTTCAATCATTTGTCCATAATTCTCAAGGAGAATAAGTTAACTGGATCAAATTATGTGGATTGGAAAAGGAATATGAACATATTACTCACTGCGAAATAGTACAAGTATATTTTGACCGACCTCTATCCTGAAATTGGAGAAGATTCCATAGACCAGGATCGTGAGGCAGAGAAGGCATGGAGAAAAGCTAAAGAAATGGCTTGATGCGATATGTTAGCTTCCATGTCCAATGTTCTCCAGTCTAAGTATGAAAACATGCCAACTATATACGACATCGATGTATCGTTGCATACCATGTTTATTGACAAGAGCCGGCTCGCAAAGTAGGAAGCTCTTAGATCAATCATGAATACTAGGATGGCTGAGAGAGCATTGGTTGTGAGCATATACTCAAGATGATTGCTCACTTCGAGGAAGTCAAGGTCCTAGGGGTAACAATTGATGCTCGAGATCCAAATTGACATGGTTCTTGAGACTTTACCACATTCATATTCTCGGTTCAAGCTAAATTATAACATGAATAAGTTGAATATGTCTTTGATTGAGTTGATAAAAGAACTCCAGTGCTGCTGAGAAAATCATGAAACCTATGTCAAAGGTTTTGGTTATTCACTCGGACCATCTTCTAGAACTAGGGTTCAACCAAAGAAGTTCAATAAGAAGGAAGCCTAGAACAATGTAGGGACCCGACCCAAGGTATCTAAGCCTCGATCTCGTCCAAGCCTAATGCTAAGCCCAAGGACAAGTGTTTCAAGTGTGGCAAGAAGAGGCACTTCAAAAAGAATTGTCCGGACTTCTTGGTCAAGTCCTCCTTAGGTATTGCTCTTTATTTAGAGTCTATTTTGATGGTTGGATCATCATCCGCTTGGATTGTTGACTTTGGATCCACTGACCATATATGTAACTCCTTGTAAGGTTTAGTAAGATAAGATAACTTAGTAGAAGAGAATTCAAACTTAGAGTGGGCAATGGAGAACAAGTGTGGGCCGAAGCAGTGGGAGAATTGGAGCTTTTATTTGATTGTAATAGGAATTTTATTTTTAAAGTATATTTTATATGTTTCTAGTTTTAAATACAATTTGATTTCAGTTTTAAGATTGATAAATTAAGGATATTCTGTTTCTTTCCATTTGGTATATCAATCAGTAGAAATAGAAAAATTATTTGCACTGGAAACATGCATGGCAATCTTTTTTACATTAATCCTATAACTCATCAAATAAATAATATTCAGACGGAACCTAATAATAAGAAGAGAAATGCCACATCAAATAACTCATATTTATGGCACTTAATATTAGGATATATAAATTCTAATCGGATTCAGAGGTTAATCCAAAATGAGTCTTTAGACTCATTGGAATTAGAGGAATGGCCTCAGTATGAATTTTGTCTAAGGGGTAAAATGACCAAAATATCCTTTACTCAAAAGGCGGAAAGGGCCAAGAAAATATTAAAGTTAGTTTATATTGATGTTTGTAGTCCTATGTCTTTATTGGCTAGAGGAAGTTACAATTACTTTATCACGTTCACAGATAATCACTTGCATTTTGGTTATGTTTACTTGATAAGGCTCAAGTCTGATTCCTTTAATATATTCAAGGAGTTTAAGGCTGAAGTGGAGCATCAAACAATAAACTAATCAAAAAGCTAAGATCAAATCATGGTGGAGAATATCTCCTTGGTGAATTCAATGACTACTTGGTGAATTTAAGAACTACTTGGCACATTAGAGTATAGTATCTCAGCTTACTGCCTAGGACTCCCAAACAGAATGGAGTAGTTGAGAAAAGAAACAGAACATTGATGGAAATGGTCAGAAGCATAATAAGTCATGCAACCCTTCCTATTTCTTTTTGAGGATATGCTCTGAAAATAGCAGTATATATTCTAAACTTGGTGCCTTTTAAGTCAGTGCCTAGGATACCTCATGAGATGTGGATTGGATAAAAACCCAGAATGAATAATCTTAAAGTATGGGGTTGTCCCACTTAAGTACTGACTAAAGGAAGTAAGCTAGACACAAAATCATAATTGTGCTACTTTGTAAGGTATCCAAAAGGAATAAGGGGTGGATACTTTTATCATCTCCAAGAGCAAAAAGTACTTATTAGTGTTGGAAAGTATGCCCTCTTAGACTAGGTTTTTGATGTAAATATCGAATATTTTAATAAAAGAATTTATTTTCAAAAATCGCTTGTGAATTTACTTTTTATTTGTGCACAATTTCGTTTGAAAAAGATCCATTGTGTTTAAATAAGTGATCCATGTGAATGGTGGTCTTTCACAGTAAGGTATGGATCACGGGTTGTTTAACACATAAACATTTGTTCTTAACTGATTGATGAGAATGAGAATCTCATTATGTTTAGGTTATTATGTTATGAATTCGAAATGGGGAATGGCTTACCTTTAGCTAGTGAGTAGTCCACTCACTTCATGACATAAGCGTATTTTGAATACGTAGAACTGGACCTGTAGTAGTGGTTTCACTCTACGACTTGAGTATTAGTTGGTGGTCTGACGAAGTCGGAAGCATATACTTTGATATGCTATTGTTGAGATTCTATCGTAGAACCAATATACTTGTATATTGGGTATATGTAGCTAGTTAGTTAAGACAGACTTATACAAGATAGTTTCTACACAATATCGCCCCTTGTGATTGTCTGAATGATCTAAAATGTCCAGGGCCCTGGGAAACATGACTTGGATGTTTGCTTTAGGGTAGCTCCCTTGAAAAGCAAAAACACTCCAGGAAGTCGTGGATCATTGGACTAGAAGCCTAAGGATGGTAGATATCATTTAGAGAGGTGTTAGTACACTTCTTCCTCTCTAAATGCACGACGATGTGTTGAGGGGTATTTTAGTCATTTTACCTGTAGGTCGGAGACTTTACTAACACATCATTGTCCTTGGGGTCAATATTTCTTTATGGTGATATTAGAAAATATTTAAAATGTAAAATACAGCTATTTATATAGTATGGGTATTTTGGTCATTTTAGTAGCTAAGGCGATATGTCTTTTTGGTCCTCGGAATAGCCCGTAAGTCCTAATTATTTTTAGGTTGAGCAATTGGTCTTGGTTAAAGAGGATTTTATTTTATTCAGGAAGTCTAATTTATTATTAGATTGGAATAAAAATAAATTAAGAGAAATTTATTATCTGGTTTAATTGGTTAATTAATTTTTCAGGGCCAAGGTCCAGTTTAAATAATTAGAAAATTAACCTATGCTTAAACTAGATGAGAATAAACTTTTTAATTATTTATTGGATTATTTATATTAGTCCAAGAAATAAATAATTAATGTTTAATTATTTTTTATTCATTTGGGCTCATTAATTATTTATTGGTTTATTTCTACAAGCCCAGGAAATAAATAATTAATGTTTATTATTTTGGGCTTTTTGGGTCTAAGAAAAATAATAAATATTATTTTGGGCCAATAGTCTGGACCATAGGGTTTTTCCATATACGGTTCAAAAGAGTTTAGAGTTAAGCCAAACTTACTCTTTTGATAACATTCGGATATTTGAAATATCATATCTTGGGGAATATTGTTATCAGATATCAGAGACCTAGTTTTTTGGGTTAAGAACTCACGCCTCTCTATAAAAAAAAAAAAAACTGATTTTTCCCAAGGTTTCTCTCTCTCGTGACTCTCTGTTCCTCGTGCCATTGTTCTTGATATTGCTACTCCTTCTCACCCTTTGTTTCACCAACAAGGATTGAGGCAGTGGAATATTCCAAAATCCGGAAAGCTTGGCATTCATGCAAAAGAGGCGAAGTAGGAGGTTAGCGGGATTTCAATTGAAAGCTTTATCAAGCGGGCAAGAAGGGGCTGTCCCTGTGGTTCAATCCATTCTTCCACAGCCTAAGAGGTTTAAGGCACGTAGAGGTATGGTCTAAATGCTTCCATGCTGTTGTTGTTCTTCGGTTTTTTTCCCTCTGTTTTTTTTTTCTTTGTTTCCCGCAAGTATGCTCCTCTATTTTCTTTCAAACCAACAATTAGTACTCATGCTAGATACCTGGAAGATGAACAAAATGTATCCACTAAGGCTTCAAGTAATATGGAATTGGAAGAGAAGTTGATTGACACTTCAACTTCAAGTACCCTAATTGAGGAACTAAAAGAGACACAACCAAACGTTCCCATACAAGTTGAGCCACGTCGTAGTGGGAGGTGAAGCAAAAATGGTAAAATACATGGAAAAATGAGAATAATAAGGCACAGTAGAAGAATTAATTTATTACTTCTGCGCTTTACTTTGATCTATTATTTATGCTGAGCTAAAGCAATTGATGTTGACTCAACAACTCTCGGTTCATTCATGGAAGCCGAAGGTGATAATCTTGTAAGTCGTCTACTTCTCCATGGTTCCATGAACAATGAAGCTCTCCAGTTCTCGGAATTTTCCTTAGCTTAAATTTTGTTGGTGAAAACAATTAAGGTGAGAAGACAGTCTCATGCACTCTACTATCAAGTTAGCAGTATTAAGAAAGAAGAGATCGAGAGAGAAATTTGATGTGTGTTTTTTAGTGTAGAAAAATATTATCAACAAAGTGCACAATCAATCAAGCTTTAATTAAAATGCCAATAACTAAAACCACACATACGGGCAAGTATACCCATCATATAGGATAGGGAATAGGAAGTATCGAATCTACAAGAACTTAGGCTCCCACTTTACTATACCCAAATATTTATTGCTTAGCCAATAAAATAATAAAAGATAAATAAAACACTAACCTAATATACTAGAGAAAATCAAGTCACATAAGAAAAGTCGAAGGATAATCAAAGAGTGAGAACAAGGAGAAAAAACATGTAAATAGATAGAAATCCTTGAATACACAATAATGATTGACTAGAAATTCTCTCAATTAATTATTATCTTGGCATCATGAAGGAATAAATTAGAACCACTTCGTTTGCAATCCATGATTCCCTATTTTCTAAGTAACTTAATGGATATATTCTATCTTACTAGTCTTACTCAAAAGATGCATTAAAGTCAATCCTCATAGAAATCCCTATATTCTAGGTAACTTAATGCATGAATTTAGTCAATGAATCCATATTTTAACAATCATCAACTAATCTTTGATTATTTAGTCTTTACCTTTAATCTCTTTTGCAAACAAGTTAAGAATAACTAGTATTGAATTAATTAGTCAGCCATTCTCTTCTAACATCATTTTGCAAGTTAATTAGAAGAGAACTAATCAATCTAACAAGATATTATGCTCAAATAATCAAATACCAAGAATAACAATAAATTGATCAAAGAACTAAAATCAATACAAAATCATGAATTTAAAAGAATATCATCTAAAGATAATTAAAACATTAATATCAAATTGTCAATAAATTACAAAGAAGAGAAAAAGAAATCACTATAGACAAGTAATCCTTTTTCTTATTCCTTAAAACCTTCTTGAGCAACCTCCTCTTCTTCTCCAAGAATTCTCCTTTGATCTTCATAGATCTGAGTGTTTCTCTAGGAGTTTGTTAAAGATATTACATTGAAGAATTGAAAATTTGAAAACTAATTTGTACAATGTTATTCTCTTGTATATATAGGAGTTCTAATTGCAAAAATGTACCTACAAGAATTCTTTTCCATGGTTGAAAGAGTTTCCAAAAGAATCCAGCTGAAATTCCTAAAATCTACTTGGAAAAGGAAACTCGCCACCTTTAGTCGGTGCATGGCCAGCACCGACCGTGCCTTCATGCCAGCATGTTAGTGTTGTGCCCTAGAGGCAATAACTTGCACATTGTATATGACATATTTTATTTTAATAAAAGGTATTATTTATCTTACAGCTTTCTTTTGTTTACTTTAAGTAATATAACTATTCGATAACCCCAGTACAATATCAGTGTTAAGGAAATCATGATAGAGATCATGATATGAGATTCTTACTACACTGGATGGTGTTAGTACTTAAATAGTCCCTAGTCATAGTATTAATGAGACAGGACATCATTAATGCGTTAAGACTAGCATGTGTTAGACTTCTTGATTTGATCAGGCGGTGGTTCTTATATCTGTGAGTATTGAGATACTCAAAGTTAACACATGGATGCTTGTTAATGGAACAAGTTCATTGGATGACCTAGCTTTGAGATAATCACATGGATAACTATTTAGTGCCAGTGATATAATCTCAATATAGCAAATGTGTAAGTATCCTTATACTTGAGATCTCCAAGGTACTTTGTTTGCTGAGCTTTGTACTTTGATTCCAATTTCCGGAGCTCGATTGAAGGCCACCTATGGAATGGATATTGGGTACATTGTGAGGTAAATGAAAGTAGTTGAGAGGGTCAATAAAGGATTCACCACTCCTAATAGTAGGGGCAAATATCTCATGGCCACTTGTAGGAATTACTACTCGAAAAGTCCTTGGCCAAGGCGATTGTATATTGGAAATAGTTTCAATTAATGCACATATAGAGTAGTGGGTTCCTGGTATAAGTACTATTATATTCAAGTCAGAATTAATTCTGGAGGGAGTTGACACTAATTCCGTACTCCAAACTGAATGAGATATTGTATGGTGAAAGGAGTTAATTGTACTGAAGTTTGTTATTGAAGGGTTCATGTCAAGCTACTTGACTTCCTGGACTTTTGGGTGGTCATGATGTGTTGCTAGATACCGCTCATAATCTGAGAATATGGGTTTATTAATTGCTGAATTAATAAACAAATCCTGATTAGATTTAATAGGATTAATTCTAATTAATTATGGATTATTAATGTTAAAGACGTTTGGATTAATTCATGTTCCCTACCAATTGACTGGGAAACCTAATAGGTCACACATAATAGAGGATTATATATTCAAGGTGTTATTTGATAACATAGTGGGGTTAATTAAGAGAAAGAGAAGTTGTTGTGGACAAATTATAATTAGTTATAATTTATGGTCCAAATTGTAATTGTGAGAACTTGAAGTTTTCAATTACAATTAGGGAATTCTAACTGTTTTAGAATTCTTAGTTGGAGCATTTTAAGTAGGGTTTTTTTTGTGAGTCATAGGATGACATACAATACCTATTCTTGTGTAAGACACACGATACAAGTCCAACCCTAGTAACACACGACTTCTTCTCTCTTTCTCGTTTTGCTAAAAACGTGAAATAGCCCTAGCCGCCATCTTTTTTTACTAGCACAGGAAATTTTGGTGCTTGAGTATTCCTCTGTATGGATTACTGTTAGAGATAATCACACACTCGTGATTATAGTGGTTAGACGTCCAACTCTCGTGGAGTTTGCACAAAGGGATTGTCTGGATCGCGCCTTGACTTAAAGAAGATCAATTTTGTTATTCGGACGATTACCCAAAGGTAAAAAGCTGCTACCTTTATTATCATTATGTCTTGTTTTCAACACATAGGCGGGTCCTGAGATGGTATCTCATTTTATTTTCCACTGCGCTGTATACAATACGAGCCTGAGATACCCAACACAACACTGTTCTCCCAATGAAGGGCCAACACTGGTTGTGCTTTGCCTGCCATGCTATGTTTTTTGTCCAATTCTGCATAAAATCATCCAAATTCCTTTCCAAAGGTAAAATATCACATAGAAAGGAATATGACTAGTTATTACATCAAATTTATCACAAAAGAACCTCAAATAACTAGAAAAATATAGATAAATTTAGCCCTTATCAATTCCCTCACACTTTAGCTTTGCTTGTCCTGAAGCAAATAAGAATTAGACACTAAGCACTTAGAGCAAGACTAAACAATTTAGCAAAATTTTCCTTAGCAAATTCATCCATAATGAAGACATAACATTCTTCCAACCATAAACATAAATTCGTCATTCATTTAGCACTTTCAAAACCTTATAAACTCATGTATTAAATCAAACAATCCCAAGGCTATCAAAGTTAAGTTAAACAAGCTTATATATAGTACTAGAAAATCATCCTATTCCTCAAGTTAAAACGTAGAAAACATAAATCATACAAGTCAAGTCATTTAACCAATTCTAGCATTACAAACTTAAATTTACACAACTTAAGTTAATGAAATAAGGAAAACACTCCACTTTCTTTCTCCTCTCAAAATTTTTTCAATGACTTAGGGAATTGATAGCCTTAAGTGAATGCATTTCTCTTCATGTACTATATTGGCCCCCTTATAGTCATTATTATTTTTCTTTTTCATCATTTTTTTCATCATTTTATTTCTTTGCTCTTTCTTGCCTTTTTACTTTTTTGCCTTCGGGATAGCCTTAAGAGAGTGCACTGAACAATACTTGCTATTTCTCTTCATATTAACCCTCTTTTCAACAAAATATTTTTTTTTCTTTTTTCTTTCAAAGATAAAAAGAAATTTTTTTTCCAACTCAATTTTTTTTCATCTCACATAACAATGATTTTTTTTTCACTTATTATTTTTGTATCTTCTTCACATTCCTTATTCACAACCCAAAGTCAAGTAAACTTTAAATCTATAATACAAGAATTAGTCAACAACTCTTCCCATACTCATCATATCATCCATATTCAAACTCAAAGAATAAAATAAAACTCAAATACCAAATATAACCAATGCTAACTTATATTCTCATGACTTAGTAAAATTTAACTTAATATACAAGTTTACCTTTTAGATAAAAATCCAAACATGATGAATGACAAATCTATATCCAAAGTTAAAAAGAAAATCAAAACTTTATTATAAACAAATAAACTCAATTTAGCTCCAAAATTTCCAAACTTTCAAATATGTTAAATTTTCAAAATTTTTCCAAAGTAGTAGCTCAATGCCAAGAAAACACTAAGATGATTGATAAAAACTTGGACAAAGAATATCACCAAACCATTCCTCCACACTTAAACTGGAAAATGTCTTCATTGGCAAAAAATTAACATAAGAAAGCATATCGAAAGGGACCAAAAATAATAAAGGAAGGGATAAAGTTAAGTAATACTCCCCAAGTGCAATAATACTCCAATAGATATAAAAACTTGAGATAAAGAGAAGGGCTTGTCCAAGAAACATTTATTCAACCCAGCAAAATAAAACACTTCTAAAAAAATAAAGAAAAGAATAACCAAAATAAAACACACAAAAAATAAAACACAAGAAAGATTAATAAAACTCCTAAGAAGAAACACAACGACTTACTCCCCCACACTTAAACTGGAAAATATTTTCCTTATTTGGGAGAGGAAAAAGACACCTAATAATTAAAAAAAAAACAAAGATATAACTTTTTCCACTCATCATGCTTCCTCATCAAACCTTTGTAAAAGAAATTAATGCTCATTGAAAAAGATAGGCCTGATGAAAGTAGAAATAAGAGAGGGTTTTGAAAAATGAAGGGTTCATGGAAAATATTAGTTGCAATGAATGTAAATACATGACCTCTCTTTTGTAGCACTTTTTTAGACATACGAATCAAGTTTCCAACACAAAGATGTAAATTATGTATAAAAAGTGTATAAACATTAGAATCACCATTTATTCCTTCAAAAGATTTGTCACAATTAAAATTTCCCTTTAGACCTAGTAATGTAGATTTTACAAATGGAATCAAGAAATTCTTGCTTTTCAAATTATGGTCTACAAAAACTAAATTACCTCCCTTTGAATGGGGTGAAGGGTAGAAATACCACAATCTTTCAAAGACTTCTTTGTTAGTGTTGTGCCCTAGAGGAAATCACTTGTACATTGTATATGAAACATTTTATTTTAATAAAAAGGTATTATTTATCTTACAGTTTTTTTTGTTTACTTTTAAGTAATATAACTGTTCGATAAAGTCCCTAGTACAATACTGTGTTAAGAAAATCATGATAGAGATCATGATATGAGATTTCTACTATACTGTATAGTATTAGTACTTAAATAGTCCCTAGTCGTAGTATTAATGAGACAGGACATCATTATTGCGTTAAGACTAGCATATATTAGACTTCCTAATTTGATCAGGCGGTGGTTCTCATATCTGTGAGTATTGAGATACTCAAAGTTAACACATCGATGTTTGTTAATGGAACAAGTTCATTGGATGACTTAGCTTTGAGATAATCATTTGGATAACTATTTAGTGCCAGTGATATAATCTCAATATAGCAAACGTGAAAGTATCCTTAGAGTTGAGATTTCCAAGGTACTTTGTTTGCTGAGCTATGTACTTTGATTCCAATCTCCGAAACTCGTTCAAGGGCTGCCTATGGGATGGATATTGGGTACATTGTGAGGTAAACAAAAGTAGTTGAGAGAGTCAATAAAAGATTCACCACTCCTAATAGTAGGAGCGAAGATCTCATGGCCACTTGTAGGAATTACTATTCAGAAAGTCCTTGGCCAAGGTGATTGTATATTGGAAATAGTTCCAATTGATACACATCTAGAGTAGAGGGTTCCTGGTACAAGTACTATTGTATTCATGCCAGAATTAATTCTGGAGGGAGTTGGCACTAGTTCCGTACTCCAAACCGAATGAGATATTGTATGGTAAAAGGAGTTAATTGCATTGAAGTTTATTATTGAAGGGTTCATGTCAAGCCACTTGACTTCCGGATTCTTGGGTGGTCATGATGTGTTGCTAGATACCACTCATGATATGGGAATATGGGTTTATTAATTGATGAATTAATAAACCAATCCCGCTTAGAATTAATATAATTAATTCTAATTAATTATGAATTATTAATCTCAAAGACGTTTAGATTAATTCATGTTCACTACCAATTGATTGGGAAACCTAATAGGTCATACACTATAGAGGATTAATTCATGCCTATCATGTATCTTTTGGGAGAGTGCTTTTGTAAGCGAGTCAGCTATGTTCTCATCTATGAGAACTCTCCATATCTTTACATTATTCCTATCTATGATCTCCCAGATCAGATGATAGCCTCACAGTACGTGTTTGGATCATTGGTGAGACCGTGGCTCTTTTGCTTGTGCAATGGCTCTGTTTTTGTCACAATACACCAATATTGGACCAACAACGCTAGGAACCACACTCAGTTCTATCACAAACTTCTTGATCCAAACAGTCTCCTTAGCTGCTTCAGAAGTGGCTATGTACTCAGCTTTTGTCGTAGAGTCGGCAATAGTCTCTTGTTTGGAACTCTTCTAACTTGTTGCCCTTCCGCACAACGTAAACACGTAGCTAGATTGTGATTTAAAATCATCATTGTTAGATTGAAAAGCGGCATCGGTATACCCATTTATTTTCAAATCACCTTCTTCATATATTAAAAACACATCCTTAGTCCTTCGTAAGTACTCAAAGATGTTGTTTATAGCCGCCCAACGACCCTCACCAGGGTTAGATTGGTATCTGCTCGTCAAACTGAGAGCACAAGATATATCGGGCCTTGTACATATCATAGCGTACATGATAGATTCAACTGCCGAAGCATATGGAATCTTACTTTTGTGATCCCTTTCAACTTGTGTCTTGGGAGATATTGATTTTGAAAGGTTTACACTATGTGACATGGGTAAAAATCCCATTTTGGATTGATCTATGCTAAACATCTTTAGTACTTTATCTATATATGTAGACTGTAAAAGACCTAACAACCTTTTAGATCTATCTCTATATATCCTTATTCCAAGAATGTAGGTTGTTTCACCAAGGTCTTTCATGGAGAATTGTTTGGACAACCAAACTTTAACCGTTTGTAAGACAGGTATATCGTTTCCTATTAGCAATATGTCATCTACACAAAGTAATAAGAAAACGATTGCGCTCCCACTGACCTTCTTGTATACACAAGGCTCATCTATGTTTTGAATGAAACCAAACTCTTTGATTATTTTTATCAAAACAGATGTTCCAACTCCTAGAAGTTTGCTTAAGTCCATAAATGGACCTTTGCAACTTGTACAACTTTGTGCTATCATTGGATGTGAAACCCTTAGGTTGTGTCATATACACTTTCTCAGTCAGATTTCCATTTAGGAAAGCTGTTTTCACATTCATTTGCCAAATCTCATAATCATAATGAGCAGCAATGGCTAGGAGTATCCTAATGGATTTTAACATGGCTACTGGCGAGAAGGTTTCATCATAGTTAATACCATGTTGTTGACGATAACCCTTCACCACTGGCCGTGCTTTATAGGTAACTACGTTACCATACATGTCCGTTTTCTTCTTCAAAACCCATTTGCACCTAATAGGTTTAATTCCTTTAGGTGGATCAACCAAAGTCCATACTTGGTTATCGTACATGGAATCCATCTCTGACTTCATGGCCTCAAGCCATTTGCCGGATTCTCGAACTATTCGGAATATCCTTGTAGGTAGAAGCTCATCTTCATCTATGAGCAATACGTCATTGTGGTCACTAATTAGAAATCCATATCTCTGGTGCAACACGTATCCTACTAGACCAAAGAGGTTCCTGTGTAGTAGAAGGTTCATTTATTCTCTCAATAGATGTGGGATCAGACCGTTGATCCTTGTTGGTTTGATCTTTATGAACTTTACTAAGTTCAATTTTACTCCCACTGTCCCATTTGAGCATGTGCTCCTTTTCTAAGAAGATTGTATACTTTGAAACAAACACTTTGTTTTCAGAGGGTAGGTAGAAGTAATATCCGAAAGATTCTTTCGGATATCTAACAAACAAACACTTGCCAGATTTACTGTTAAGTTTGTCTGACTATGGCCTTTTAACAAATGTAGGATAACCCTATACTCGCAAGTGAGATAACTTTAGTTTTTTACCAAAAAACATCTCAAATGGGGTAGAATTAACTGATTTTGTTGGAACTCTGTTTAGTATATAAATAGAAGTCTTTAGTGCATACCCCCAAAATAATTTTGGTAGGTTTGCAGAAGCCATCATGGTCTGTACCATGTCTAGAAGGGTTCGATTCCTTCTCTCAGATACACCGTTATGTTGAGCTATATGTGGTAGAGTCCATTGAGATAATATCCCATTATTTCTAAGATAACTCGAAACTCTTAACTCAAGTATTCTCCTTCTCCACCAGATCTTAGAGTCTTAATACTTTTACCAAGTTTTCTCTCTATTATATTCTTGAAGTCTTTGAACTTATCAAAGGCTTTAGATTTGTATTTCATTAAATACAAATACCTGTATCGTGAGAAATCATCGATAAAGGTTATGAAATAGTTATAACCTCCTCTTGCTTGTATTGACATTGTATCACATACATCAGAATGTATGTGTTCTAATAACTCCTTGGCTCGTTCTCCTTTTCTTGAAAAAAGGAGTTTTAGCCATTTTACCTAATAAACAAGACTTGCATGTGCCATATGATTCATAATCAAATGACCCTAAGTCACAAAGCTTGTGTAACTTAGAAACACAATTTTCGTTTACATGGCCTAAATGACAATGCCATAAATAAGTGATGTTAGAGTTATCTACTTTAGGTTTCTTATTGTTTATATTGAGAATTGGATTATCCAAGTCTAGAACATATAAACAATTAACCAGAGTTGCTGAACCATAATGAATATCAATCAATGAAAAAGAACAATATTTATTCTTAAATATCAAATGAAATCCATCTAAGTCTAAACATGTAATTGAGATAATATTTTTCACTAAAATTGGTACTTAATAACAGTTTTGCAATTCTAGAACTAATCCCGAAGGCGGGTTTAGCTCGTATGTCCCCACAGGCAAGTGCTGCAACCTTTGCCCCATTTGCGATACGTAGGTCTATGTTGCCTTTCTCTAGCCTTCTATTACCCTTTAGTCTTTGCAAGTTATTGCACAAATGAGATTCACATCCAGTATCTAATACTCATATCTCATTTCTAAAGGCGTATTTATCTCAATCATAAATATACCCGGAGTAGAAATAGAAGTGCTTGCAAGCTTCTCCTTCTACTTCTTATCCTTAATAGTCTCCAAGTAGGCTTTGCAATTGCACCTCCAGTGGCCCATCTTGCCACATTGATGGCATGGGCCCTTAGTTGCAGCGTCCTTCTTCTTCACACCACATTTGGACTTCATGGGAGTCTTCTTCTTCTTCTTTAAAACATTTTTCTTAGAAGAAGAAGAAGATTTTACCATTAAAACTGTATTGGAATCCTTCTTCATGGAGGACTCCGCTATTTTGAGAAGATTTATCAACTCAAGAATGGTGGACTCAATCTTGTTCATCTGATAGTTAATTACAAATTGTGAGAAACTATTAGGCAAAGATTGTAGAATTATGTCAATACTTACGTCATAATCCATTGCGAACCCGAGAGATCCAAGCTTCTCTATTGAGCCCAGCATCTTCAGCCCATGAGTGGCCACAGAAGAACCCTCTGCCATTTTGCAATGGAATAGTTGCTTCGAGATCTCGTATCTCTCAGTTCTGGCTTGGGCGTCAAATAGTTTTCGAAGATGTAGTATAATTGATTGAGCATCCATATGCTCGTGCTGTTTTTGAAGCTCGGGAGTCATGGATGCCAACATAATACACTATACTATATAACTATCCTCCTTGTGCTTTTTGTGGACAGCATACTCATCAGCATGAGTATCTTGAGCTGAGTGGTAGCGGAATAGGGGCATCTAGCACGTAGAACAACTTTTCCGATTTGAGAACGATTCTCAAGTTTCTATACTAGTCAAAATAGTTTGATTCAGTTAACTTGTTGGTCTCCAAGATGCTACGTAGGTTTAGGTTTGTAGACATGATGCAAGTGACGTACATGTTAAGATATAGAGGATTAGTTATTGTATATGCACATGAAATGCAAATAATTAGGACTTTAATTAAACGCATTTTTACTCCACTATTTTACTCAAACCAATAGCCCCCACCACTGATTCGGGAAAGCCCGTTGGAAGTTTTCCTAGTGGACCGGTATCCAAATTCCTCAAGAATAACCTTAGGCTTGCCCAACAAGCCGACCTTGAGTTCATTGGTAGGTATCCAATACCAATTACATCGTATGTAATTACCGGATCATTGGGTGATTAACGAGCTTTTAATCTTAAAGCCTTTTGGGCTACCCCAACTTTTTCTCTAAATTTCTTTATGCTTGAGTTTGCCCAATCTGGGATAAAAAATTTTGTTAAACCCGACCCATTAATTAGGAATTTGATTCCATAGCTTGAACATGCCCGATGTTGAGTAGGCTTGGGTTTGTCCAACAAACTGGTCTCGAAAAAGGACTTTCGTTCTTACTATATTAACGGAAGGAATTAGGTTTAATATTAATTGAGATTTGTTCCTTTTAGTGATTTCAACAAATGGCATGCATAAAAATCAATAAATCACATAATTGATAATCATGGTAATAGAGCAATTACGTGGTATGGTTATGGACTTTTTCCTAAATTAATTTCTTTGAGCCATAAAAATAATTAATATAGTTAACCCTATGTGTTCATGCATAATTTAAGTAGAAGGTCTTACCTTCTCGCCTTGTTTTGGTTGCCATCTCCAAAATAAAATAATTCTACTCCTATCTAACCTATGTAAACTAATTACATAATTTTCTAAAGAGAGAAAACCTCGAGTTACATTCGAGGGGAGTTAGATGAGAAGAGAATTACACAAGAATTCTAGAGAAGACAGGATACACAGGCCCTATTTCATACAAAAAACCAAAACTGTAAAATGCATGAACATATATAATTGGTTTTAGTCTATAACCATCCATCATGCCATTAATTATGCTTAAACAAAATAAACATATAATTTTTATTATTCTAAAATCACTATTTTGGAAAAATAAAACAAATTCTAAAATCAATATTTTAGAAGATACATTAATTTTAAATTTCCAAAATTATTATTTTGAAAAATAAAATTATTTCTCTCAAAACTAATTTTGAGAAAATAGTTTTGGGTCCCGTCTCTGGTAGTGAAAACGGCGGTCCCGCTGGCTGGTCAGCGAGCGGGGGTCAAGGGGCAGCGCCTCTTGAAAGAAAATTTTATTTTACTGCCTGGCATCAAATGAGATTTTTTCTTTTCAAAATTCTATTTTAGAAATTGTTAGGGGTTTACTGGAACGTCATGGAACAGAACAGAACCGGTGCCAGTTAGGAGCCAGAAGCGGCGCCGTCTGCAGTCTGGAAGAATTAGCGTTTTTTTAAAAAAAAATTTTATTTTTCCATAAACAATTTTTGGAGCCTTCATCTTTTGCAACAGTTTAGTGAGAACAATTCTTAGTAGATTTTTTTTTTTTTTTCTGTTTTGAAGCTCAAAACAACAACTAATTTGTTAGTTTAAATAAAACAAAAACAGAAGATTAAATTCACAGAATGAAACGGAAGGCAACAACACATGTTCACAGAAAATGTTTTTCCTGTAAAAAACCTGTAGCACATACAGAAAATAATTTTTAACAACTTTCGATATATGCTGTAACTATTACACAAGCATATTGTGCTACGAACTCATCCCACATCAAATTCCAAATCTAGAAACATCCACAAAGGTTTTTCTAAATGAAACCAAAACCGAGAGAAAGCCTTTTGTATCAAAATGAAAACAATTTTCATCCAAACAAAACCAATACAGTAAAACTATTCATACAACCCATGTATTCCGCAATTACATATTCCGTAATGCAAGAACGACTCGAACTAAAACTAAGAAACCCACAATGCTCGAAACGATTTCGACTAGAGTGAAAACAATTTTTCACGAAGTGAACAGAGACATAAACAAATACATGAAACAGCTTTCACGTTAAAAAAAAAAAAAAAATGTCCGCAAACCACACATAGCAAGGCTCTAATACCACTCGTAAGGTATCTCATGCATATCATATATGGCGCAACGGAAAGAATAAGAACAAGATACCATCTCAGTATCCGCATACGTGTGGAAAACAAGATATAAAGAGAAGAAGATCACCTTTCTAGTGAGTCCTTGTCATTAAAATTTTCCTTTCTCGTCTGAGGCGCGATCTAGCAATCCTCTTGATCAAACACCACAAGAGTCGAAGCCTAACCTCTATAATCACAGTGTGTGATTATTTCTAACAGAAATTTACACGAAGGATCATTCTCAAGCACCAAGATGTTTCTGTGCTAGCAGAAACCAAAAGGCGGCTAGGGTTTATTGTTTTTCTTGTTTGCAGAAGAACAACGAGAGAGAGAGAAAAAGAAGAGAAAGTTTTTGGAGGATGTTGTTTGCCATGAATAGCTCATCAAATTAGGTATTGTGCAAATATTTCACATATATCACGAAAGCCTACTGAAAACACTCCATCTGAGAATTATAAAACAATTAGAATTATCTAATTGTAATTGGAACCATCAAATTCTCAAAATTATAATTTGGTCCATAAATTATAACTAATTATAATTTGGCCACAACAACTTCTCTTTCTCGCAATTAACCCTACTATGTTATCAAATATCATCTTGAGTATATAATCATCCATTATGTATGACCTATTAGGTTTCCTAGCTAATTGGTAGCGAACATGAATTAATTCAAACGTCTTTGAGATTAATAATGTATAATTAATTAGAATTAATCATATTAATTCTAATCAGGATTGGTTTATTAATTCATCAATTAATAAACCCATATTCAGCAGATCATGAGTGGTATCTAGCAACACATTATGGCCACCCAAGAGTCCAGGTAGTCAAGTGGCTTGATATGAGTCATTCAATAACAAACTATAGTGCAATTAACTCTTTTCACCATGCAGTATCTTATTCGGTCTGGAGTGCAGAATTAGTGCCAACTCCCTCTAGAATATATATATATATATATATATATATTAATTCTGGCTTGAATATAATAGTACTTGTATCAGGAACCCACTACTCTAAATGTGTATCAATTGGAACTGTTTCTGATACACAGTTATCTTGGCCAAGGACTTTTTGAGTAGTAATTCCTACAAGTGGCCGTGAGATATTCGCCCATACTATTAGGAGTGGTGAATCCTTTATTAACCTTCTTAACCACTTTCGTTTACCTCACAATGTATCTAATATCCATCCTATAGGAGGCCTTCGATCTGGCTCCAGAGATTGGAATCAAAGTACAATGCTCAGCAAACAAAGTACCTTGGAGATCTCAAGTCTAAGGATACTTGCATGTTTGCTATATTGAGATTATATCACTGACACTAAATAGTTATCCATGTGATTTTCTCATAGCTAGGCCATCCAATGTACTTGTTCTATTAACAAGCATCCACATGTTAACTTTGAGTATCTCAATACTCACGGATATGAGAAATACCGCCTGATCAAATCAGGAAGTCTAACACATGCTAATCTTAATGCATTAATGATGTCCTATATCATTAATACTACAACTAGGGACTATTTAAGTATTAACACTATACAGTGTAGTAGGAATCTCATATCATGATCTTTATTATGATTTCCTTAACACAGTGTTGTACTAGGAACTTTATCTAACAGTTATTTTACATAAAAGTAAACAAAAGATACTGTAGGATAAATAATGCCTTTTATTAAAATAAAATGTATCATATACAATGTACAAATGATTACCTCTAGGGCATAACACTAACACCTGTAACAAGTTGAGATGGGCTAAGAACATCACAATTCTCATAGGGACAAGTGCTATGAGTTTGTGGGTGAAATTTTGACAAAACTTTTGTGTGGCTTTTAAAGTAGCTTGTGCTAGAACACAAGAAACAAAGAAAACATATTTTGAGAGATTGGAACTAAAGAAAAAAGACATAAGATAACATATTTCCCTAGAAATCTAGAACCCTAATAGATCTAACTATTAGAACCCCTTGCTTAGTAGATCTAACTCTACCACAATAACACATTTAATGCCCTCAACTCTACTAGAAATCAAGAATAAGAAAGATAGGAGATTGTGGGCATCTAAATTACAAGAAACAAGAACCCTAAAAGAACAAGCAAATAGAATCCTTATTTAGAATACTAGTTGAATTATCCTTTGAGTTTATAGACACTTACTCAAGGGTATTCTATGCCCTCAGGTTGGTCTTGGATTGAGGAAGAACTCCATGTTTCAAACCTTCAAATAAGATGTTTATTCTTCATTCATGTTTAGAGAAGTGATATGTTATGTTTACAAGAGTTAGAAAGTGGTATACAAGGGGAAGTCTCAGACCCTAACTAATTAAGCATTTAATAATACAAAAAGAGACTTCAAATACAATAGAAAACAACAACTTTGGAGCCTTCCATAGTTGAGCCAGTCAATTGGTGTAGGGAAGCTCATGCCGATTCAAATACGGCAAAGTAGTATTTGTTTTGCTAATCAAGGGAGCACCAGTTTGGGCATTGGAATTGGCACTGGTTCGGCTCTAGAGGAACAGTAATCAGCTTAGTTAATCTCTATTTGAAATGTTCTTCTTTGATCGCCTTTGATTTCCTTTAGTTTCTTCACTTGAATTAACATCACATTGTGCTCCTATGGCCTTTCTAATGTTGTCCATAATCTTTCCCATTTCAATTGTTCCTTTATATACGCTTGTAAGTTGTGTTAAAATTGTTAGCACGAGCTCTTGACATCGGTCTACATATACTTGATTGCTTGTTTTGTCCCCCTTCTTGGGATTATTTTTTAGGGTTGGATTGATCCCTATCATTTCCCCTTCTTGGAATTAATTCATCCTCAAATCACAACCTACATTATAAGGAAAAATATTAGCAATATTAAAAGTAGCACTAATATTAGACTCACTTGGGAGATCGATTTTGTAGGCATTCTCTCCATATCTCTCCAATACTTGGAATTGTCCACTCCTTATGGTTTCAGATTTAATTTACATTGCATAGGAAATTTTTCTTTGCACAAATGTACCCAAACCAGTCACCTGGCCTGAATATCACCTTCTTTCTTCCTTGGTTGCATTTGTAAGCAACCTCTACATTGTGTTTTCCAATTAGAGCATTTAACTTCTCACACAAAGTTTTCACCATTTCAACTTTCTTCTTGTCGTCAAGATTCAATCATACATTTACAAGCATAGGAGATAAATTCAATAGTGTCAAAGGATTAAATCTATAAATGATTTGAAATGGAGAGTAAGTAATAGCAGAATAAATACTTCCATTGTAGGCAAACTTTATATGTGGGAGGCATTCTTCCCAATTCTTCAAGTTTCTCTTGATAATTGCCCATAATATTCGTGTCAAGGTCCTATTAACAATCTTCGTTTGTCCATCCGTCTGTGGGTGATATGTTATAGAAAACAACAAGTTATTTCCTAGTTTAGCCCATAAAATTCTCCAAAAATGATTAAGAAATTTAGAAACCTATTAGACATAATACTTTGTGGTATCCTATGTAATCTTACCACTTTCTTGAAAAATAAACCTGCAATATAAGATGCATTGTTAGTTTTATTACAAGGTATAAAATGAGCCATCTCATAAAATCTGTCAATAACTACAAAAATGGAATCCTTCCTCCCTTGGTTCTTGGCAATCCTTGAATAAAATCCATAGAGATATCTAACCATGGAATATTAGGGGTGGTTAAATGGGTGTACAATCCTTGTAGTAGTGTTTTGGACTTGGCTTTCCTCTATGTAATGCAAAAACTATAATGTCTCTCAATATCCCTTCTCATTTTTTGGCCAATAAAAATGCTCCTGTAGGATGTCTAAAGTACGTGCCACTCCAAAATGTCCTATTAAACCACCATCATGAGCTTCTCTTACTAGTAATTCCCTCAAAGATCCTTTTGGAATGCAAATTTTACAATCCTTAAACAAAAATTTATCATGCTTGTAAAACTTATTGAAAGCACATTTTTCAAAGCATGATAGATTTCAACAAAATTTTCATCCTTTGTATACAATTCCTTAATAAGCTTAAAACAAAGTAATTTAGCATCTAAAGAATTTAAGTATATACTTGCAAGATAAGGCATCATCTATCAAATATTTTTTACCTTTCTGATTTTAATTATATAAGGAAATGCTCTAATGAATTCTATCCATTTAGCATGCATTTTGTTCAATTTTTGTTGGCCTTTTAGATGCTTAAAAGTTTCATGGTCAGTATGAATAACGAATTCCTTAGATAATAGATAATGATTCTAATAGTGTAGTGTTCTTACTAAAGTATATAACTCTTTGTCATAAGTGAAGTAATCTAAAGCTACTCCTATCAATTTTTCATTGAAATAAGCAACTGGCTTTTGGTCTTGGGTTAACACTATGTCTAGGCCTACTTCACTAGCATTGCACTCAACGTCAACGACTTTATTAATGTTAGGTAAAGATAGTAATAGGACCTCACTTAATTTCATGTCGATTTTCTGAGGAATTGGGGCTGCCGAAATTCTGTAGGGTTTAGGGAGGGATTTCTCAGATTTGGAAGGGAAAAGAAAGGTTAGTTGTTACAATCCTTGAAGAATATTTTTAGGAAGAGAATTTGGAAACTAGATATTCTAGGAATATCTTGATTTTTCTGGACAGCTTTGGAGTCTCCTATGGCCGACTGGATTGTGCAGCTTTTCTGGGGAATTAAAGCTGGTTAAAGGAGGCTTGTGATGGCCAAAACGAAGGTGCACAATGGTGGAGAAGATGTCTGATCAATTGAGCAAAATTTTATGGAAAGTTGTTAAACAAGATGGCTGAAATTTTGGAAAGTAATCAAGCTAAATTGTAGGGATTTGGTTGAGGGATTTTCGGTCAGCCATGGAGGGAATTTCATGCAGAAGCTTCAGGGAACAATGGAGCTCTGTTAATGGAGGTTTAAGGGAGGTTTTGACAGAAGTAGGTTGGGGTTTTCTGTTGGAACAAAATAGAAATAAGCTAGACAAAAATTCTGCACAGAAATTTCGCTGTACAGGAATTTTCTGGCAGAATTTTCGTCTGCCATTTCCAGCAGATTTGCAGCGAGTTTTGAAGGGGATTTCAGGGATATTGAAGGCTGGTTTCCAGCCTTCTTTATGGAGGAAAAACATGGCTAAGGTGCTGCACAAAATCTGGGAGAAAACAGCTTGGTTTGGAGCTCTCAAAGCTGATTTTCGTACAGGAATTTTTCCTGCTTTGCTCTAGCTTGTGCAGTCCGAATTTGGAGAAAAACTTTCAGGTTTCAAACTGATCCTAAGGGCCATTTTTCTGGTAGCATTTGGGAGGGAATGTGAGCTAGAATTTTTGACATTTTGAAGGTACAACAAGCTGGAAAATTTCAGCTTATTCCATGAAGGTAGATGAACTAAGTTAGAGGAAAAATTTCAGCAAGCTTTCAAGAGGGATTTTCCTCTTGAATTTTCCCATAAATCATTTACATTTTCCAAACCATGAGAAGCCTTTTACTAGGACATTTTGATCCTAAAAGACCTTAGTCCTCTACTGAATTTTCTGGAGAGGAAAAGGATAGAACACCTTGATCAAGCTAAGGAGTTGGAAATTAAGAAAAACTAAAGATCAAGGGAGAATGAATTCCCTTTAGGCATTTCGCGAAGAACAAGAGAGTGAAGTGAGAATTCTCCTAACATGTCTCTCCTAGGACATCATCACCACATTGATCTAGGCCCTCATGGCCAAAACCATGCTTTTCCAAGCAAAATAAAATTTACTCAAGCTAAAGCTTCTATGATGGACTTTGAACCTTAGACCTCCAGAATTAATTCCAAAGCTCTAACCACTAAACCACAACAACTCTTGTTGCTATTTCTACTAGAAAAATTATTTCCTATTCAATCCACAAGCTATCTCCTTATTTTCACCTCGGGCAAAACGGGCAAAAATTATCATTTTGCCCCTCTCACACATCACTCACCAACAAGACTTCAAGACAATAAAAATCAAATTCAAAGCGCATAGAAATCATATGAAAGCATGTTTAATCATGAAATAAAGCATGATGTGCATCCCAACCCCCTTACTCTACGGTTGGTCTTGACTGGGGTTTCACAGACCCCCTTTTCAATTAAAAGTCTTCAAAGATCATCAATAAGAGCTTTTTTTCTCACTTCATAGTAACAATAGTGTTGTTTTCACTCATTGTTTTTCTTTTCAACTCAAATCAAAATTTTCAACATTCTCCTCAGTCTTTCTACTCAAAGATCTTCTTTACAACTCACAATTTTTTTTCATCATAACTCAAAGCTAGCAAAATTTAAACTCATAATACAAAATTTAGCTAATAAACTCTTCCCATATTCATTATATCTTCTATATTTCAACTAGATAAGTCAAATAACATTCAAACACCAATGCATAAACAAGATTAATCAAAATTCTCAAGTCTTGATAAATATCTTTTTCAATAAAACCAATTTCATCAAACTACACCTAATGAATGACAAAACTTATATCCAAGTAAGAAAATGAATTCCAACCTTACTTAACAATGAAATCACTGAAATTTTTGAAAAATTTTCACAAAATGATATGTAAAAGTACTTCTTCAACCTCATTCTCCCCTCAACACTTAAATTGGACATTGTCCTTAATGGCCAAAGATAGAACAATAAAAATACAGCCAAGAAGACCAAAATAAATAAAGAGGAAAAAGAAAGAGAAGAAAGTACTTCCATTGAGAATTAGCTTCGAATTTTTAAAACTTTCAAGGAACTTGTAACAAAGTTGTTTTTCATTCAAAATCTTTTAAAACAAAAATTTCCAAACAAAGAATTGGTGAGAAACAAATTTTTCCAAAGTAGCTCAATGCCAAGAAAACACCAAGATAATTGATAAAAACTTAATCAAAGAATATAAGCAAACCATTCTCCCACACTTAAATTGGACAATGTCCCCATTGGAAAAAAAATAAACATAAGAAAGCATCTCCAAAGGGACCAAAAATAGTAAAAGAGTAGAAAGTTTAAGCAATACTTTCCAAGTGCAATAAAGTGCCAATAGATATCACAATTGGAAATAGAGAGAATGGCTTGTTCAAGAGGACTTTATTCCTACCTATAAAATAATACGCAAATAAAAGCACAAGAAAAATAATATCAAAAATAAAAACACACCTAAATAAAAGAAAACAAACTAAAGAAAAATACTAAAAAAAAAAAAATCCTAACAAAGTAAATAAAGACATGACTCTCTCCCTCACACTTAAGGTGGAAAATCTTTTTCTTATTTGGGGGGGGGGGGGTGAATAACTCCTAACAATTCCAAATAGAAAATAAAGATACAAACTCTTTCCACTCATCATGCTTCCTTATCAAACCTTTTGAAAAGAACTTAAAGCTCAAAATAGAAGATAGGCATGATGAATGGAGAAAGAAGATAGGTTTTTGAAAAATAGAAGGTTTATGAAAATAATTTTTCTCACTAAAGCAAAACACATAAACATATTTCTCTAACATTTCTGTAGACACACAAGTATTTTTGTCAATATATAAGTGCACATGGTCTCTAAAGAATGCATCAAACTTGAAATCACCTTTTAACCGTTCAAAAAATTTGTCACAATTGAAAATTCCCTTAAAATTTAGTATTTGAGTTTTCAAAGATGGGATCAAGAAATCCTTACTTTTCATCACATCTACAAGTACCAAGTTACCTCCCTTTGGATAGGGTGAAGGGTAGAATTTGTCAACATTCTCCAAAGAGTTTGTATGATATAGTATTGAAAGATCCAACACCTTGTGGTATGTTAAACTAAACACATCATCATTTGTACCATTGTCCTCCAAGAATGGAGAGGAGCCTAATAAATCATGTGACAAAGAAAGATTAAAATTAGTAGCACATAGAAGAGAATCGAATACCTCCCTTTTCACATTGAGCAATTGTCCCTCATAGCCTCTCTCCTCTCCTTGGAGATTCTCTGGTTAAAGTGTATGAGCTTTTATGGCTTCTTCAACCAACTTGGCTAGTTGCATTCTTTGATGGCTCATACGTTGGGCTGCTTTTTCATGCCACTTAATGGAGGAATTTGTATTGGTGACAAAAGAATGCATTGAGGCTTCAAGTGATGTCTCACAAAAAGTGTCAATCCAAGCTTGCAAAATTGCCAAATGCTCGTTAATATAGCTCCTTTGATCTTGTGCCCAAAAGTGGTTGTCCATGATAATGTCAATCTTGTGCTCAAAGGAAAACATAAATCAAATCGAATATAAAAATTAAAAAAAAAACAAAAGAAAAAAAAACAAAAGGGAAAAACAAATAATAGAAAAATAAAGAAAAGAAAAACACGCGCATTCACAAACTATCTAAATACAAAAGTTAGTGGTATTTACACTACAACATGAAATTAGCAAGTTAATTAAGTCATACAATGTTACAAACAAACAACAAGATAGAACACTGATTTACACAAAGAACATATATACATATTTACATATTTACATATAAACATATTGACATGGTTAAAGTAATAAAATCCAAGCTTTCATGATATTATTCCCCTGCAACGGCGCCAAAAATTTGGTGTGTTAATTTTAGGTATATAAAATCATCAATTTTAAAACCATCACTTAATTAAGTTTTAATTAAAACATTAATCTCAAAATACACATATGAGCAAGTATACTTATTGCAAGCATAGTATAGGAAATTAACAAGTATCGACCCTCAAAAGAATATGTACACACTAATCACTTTTCATTTATTGTTCAGTCGACCCAAATAAAGTAAGAAAAGAATAAAAAGAAAAATAAAAGAAACATATACAACTCAATGATATAGGTTTATGCAATTCAGACCATTATCCTAGAAAACATGACAATGAATTGCTTAACCAATATCACAACCAATTATTATCTTGGTCTAATGAAGGATTTAATATAGACCCATTTCGTTTGTAATCTATGGAACCAATATCTTCTTGTTAAATTAGTGAACATATTTTGTCTCGTCTAACTTATCCAAAAGATACATTAAAATCAATCCTCATATAAATTTCTATATTCTAGATGATTTAAAATATGAAATTAGTCAATAAATCTATATTCTAGCAATCATCAACTAATCTTTGATTACCAATGTTCTAAATAATTAACCCATTTTTTCAAGCAAGTTAAGAGATAACAAATACGAAATTAATTAATTGAAGTCATTACCAACCTCTTTTGCAAACAAGTTAATAACAAAAGCCAATCAACCAACTATGTGAGGAAAACAAGTAATCAAATACCAAGAACAACAATTAATTGATCAAGTAGTTAAATTGATGCATAGATCATAAAGCCCAAAATATTGCTAAATTACAATGAAAACATTAAATCCATCATTGTTAAAGTAAAAGACGATAAAGAGAAAAGAAAGAACTCATAGATAAACCTCTTTCTTCTTTCTTGAAGACTCCCTTTGAATAATCCTCCTTGATTTAGGTGAATTCCTCCTTCAATGAGAGAATCAAAATTTTTGCACTTTAATTCACCTTTCTTAGTTGTATATCTCCCTAACCCTTATGTTCTCTAATGCTTTTATAGGCCTCTTGGTTGATAATTTCATGGCGAAGGAAGTCTTGGGCGAGTAGGAATTGGAAAATACCAAAATCCTTGGATAAGCCTTAATTCCGCATATAAAATTTTTGCCTCCAGAGCTTACTTAGTGCCGGGTACTTTCGACCCACCTGGTGTTAGGTACACTATATTCTTCCTCTATTTTTGCTATGTTTTTAGCCATCTCTCCTTGGTAGGTAGAATGGACCCGATGCCAGGTGCACTTGCTAGACCTAGCGCCAGGTCTGTTCTAGAAAAATCCTTAAAGCTCGCTCAATCTTTGTTGTTGGACAGAATGGACCCAGTGCCTGGTCCACTGGCTAGGCCTGGTGTCAGGTACATTCTGGTTCTGTGTACTTTCTGCTTGATTTTAACTTAAATCTACACATATTTGCCAAAAACACTTTTTACAAGCAAAATGTCAAATAAGAAGAAATATGCCTAGTTATTATAACAAATGTATGTTAAAACAACCTCAAATAATTAGGAAAATAACGATTATTTTAACCCCTATCAATAGCCATTCCCTTGATCGAAATTGTTATGAAATCCATAGGGTTTAAGTGGGAGGAAAGCAAAGAAAAAGCCTTCACCACTCTTAAAGAGAGGTTAAGCCAAGCTCCACTACTTTTCTTTCCAAACTTTGAGAGATCCTTTGAGGTAGAATGTGATGCGAGTGGGCTTGGAATAGGAGCCATGCTTACTCAAGGCCAAAGACCAATTTCCTATTTTAGCGAGAAACTCTTTGGGGCAACACTCAGCTATTCAATCTATGACAAATAACTCTATGCCCTAGTGAGAACCTTGAACCATTAGCAACATTACCTTCTTTCCAAAGAGTTTGTCATCTATGCCGACCATGAATCCCTTAAACACCTTAAGGGGTAGCACAAGTTAAACAAATGACATGCTAGATCGTTGGAATTCATAGTAGCTTTTCCATATGTCTTTAAGTACAAGAAAGGTAAGGAAAATGTCATGGCAGATGCACTCTCACAAAAGTATGCTTTGCTTAACTTTTTTGTTGCTAGGCTATTAGTTTTGTATTGTTGAAAGACTTGTATGCAAATGATGAGGATTTAGTCCCATATTTCTTACTTGAGAAAAGGGTGCCTTTGAGAGATTTTATAGGCATAAGGGATTTTTGTTTACGGAAGGAAAGCTTTGTGTGCCTAAGAGTTTAATTAGGTTGTTACTAGTTAAGAAAACATATGGAGGAGAATTAATGGGATCGTTTCTTATAGCCAAAACCCTCGATATTCTTCAAGAACTTTTTTTTTTTTTTGCCCAAGATGAAAATAGATGTTGAAAAGCATTGCGGACAATTTATTACTTGTAAGAAAGCTAAGTTTACTTCCCTACCTCATGGACTATATATCTCTTTACCCATTCCTCTTGCACCTTGAGTTGATATCTCTATAGATTTTATTTTAGGTTTACTAAGAACTAAGAATAGAAAGGATTTAATATTTATTATGGTAAACCATTTTTCCAAGATGGCTCAAATATCTTGCTCAAAAACTAATGATGCATCTTATATTACAAATTTATTCTTCAAAGAAATGGTGGGATTGCATGGGATTCCAAAGACCATTGTCTTCAATAGGGATTCTAAATTTTTTAGTCATTTTTGGCATATTTTAAGGCGTAAACTTGGTACTAATCTCTTGTTTTCCATAGCTTGTCACCCACAAATGGATGGCCAAACAGAGGTGGTGAATAGGACACTTGCACAATTTCTAAGAGCAATAATAAAAAAGAACTTGAAGACTTGGGAGGATTGCCTACCTCATATTGAATTTGCTTACAATTGTTCTATACATTCCACAACCTTGCATTCTCCTTTTGAAGTAGTCTATGGTTTGAATCCATTAACACCTTTAGATTTATTGCCTTGGGCAATAGGTGATCAAGTGAGCGATAACAGAGAAAAGAGGGCTGATAAGATCAAAGAACTCCATGCAAAGATTAAGTCTAACATTCCAAAGAAAAATGAAGAACTTACTTTGAAGCGAAATAAAGGACGCAAGAGAGTAACATTTCAACCCAAAGATTGGGTTTGGGTTCATTTTCGCAAAGAAAAATTTCTAATACAAAAGAGGACAAAACTTGATCCTAGGGGAGATGGACCTTTTCAAGTGCTTGCAAAACATAGGGATAATGCTTAGAAACTTGACTTGCCCAGTGATTATATTAGTGCTACCTTGAATATTAGTGACTTGTCATCCTTTGATGTAGTTATTGAACATGATGATTTGAGGACGAATCCAATTTAAGAAGGGGGAAATACTAAGAATCCATAACATCATGATGCTCAAATTCAAGAAGGGAGAGACATCAACCCAGCAAACGTTCAAGGACCAATGACAAGGGAATCTCCGGGTTGAAATACACTTTGGCTGAAAAAAGGTATTTGTATGAGTATTTGTATAAAGTCACCGCCAAACATTCAAGGACCAATGATGAATGACAAGGGAACTAGTCGCTAAGTTCTTAACTGATTGATCAAAATGGGAATCTAATAAGGAAAAAGGTTATTGTACTATAAATTCCAATTCGGGAAGAGCTTACCTTTAGCTAGTGAATAGTCCTCTTAGTACAAATATATTTGGAATATGTAGAACTCATAGTTGTAACATCCCTCCTTTATGATCTTTGACTAGTGACTACTTTATAGAGAATGAGTATTTGTATGAAGGCTTAGAACAAGAAATGATTAGTTTAATGAATTAAACGTTTTGGTGCGACAAAAATATTCAAGGACACAATTAGAATTTTGGAATTTATAGGGATCTAGATGGAATTTTGGATTTATTCTACCCGTACCCTAAATCTTCAAATTGCGACTACTTTAAATAGAGTGAGAGTTTGGGGGGTATGATCAGAATAAAGATTAATCAATACGATGAGACAAACATTTTGGTATAATTTCATCTTTTAAGGGCAGTACCGTAATTTTAATTACGATCGGGCTTAGACGGCAATTTGGAAAGAACTAAGAAGGAACTAAGAATTTTGATTTCCACTATTAAATTCAGTAAAATTTATAGATTGCATTAATGAAATAATTCGATATGGGGCGGAGTTATAGTTATTTTCTGAAGAAATTCTTAAGTGTGGTAGAAATTGAGACAAGCGGTGTAATATGACTGGTGGATGAATACAAGTGTCAAAAAGAGATTGGATGTATGGAATATTTATACACAAGAAGCTTCTCAAATAAAGAATAAAGAATACTTAAAGAAATGAAAAACCATATGGAATTCCATGATTGGTTAAAGAAGAATGGTAAGTGGCGTCTTGAGATTGGCTTATGGAAATAGGTGTTAAGATGTGATTGGTTGAAAGAAAGCTTAGTCAACCTTCCAAGAGATTCTAAGGACACCTAAGCATGCCACCTAGGCACCATGTGGACTAATAAGATAGCTTCAGGTCATAGACAATTAATAAGCATTTAATGAAGCTTGATGACTAAGCTTAGAATTTCTCTATAAATAGAGAAGAGGGAGGCCAGTTGAGATAATTTTGGCCAGCTGAAATTCGTAGCAAAGAGAGAGGAAAGGAAGAGAAGAGAAAAAGGAAAAGAAAATAGAAGAAAATTAGGAAAAAAGAGTGATGAAAATTTTGAGAGAAAGAGAGAGAAGGAGAAGGAAACAAGCTTGGTTTTTCTTGCTCCAAAAATTATTGAAATACAAGGTAAGGAGCTACTTTGAAAGAATTAAATTTGGTAAGCAAGTTAGGAGGATTATTTTGGCATGAATTATATACATGACACCATGCATGTTTCTGAAATATGCTTGGAAGTAATTATTGAGCAAAGCTGTTTTTGTGCCACTAATTAGATTGGTAGCTTGTGGTTGTGTCCTATGTACTTATTAGGGGTGGTTTGAAGGTGTTTTAATGGATTACTTATGGTTGTATATTGTTATTTAATTGGAAGAAAGAATTGAACATGGAAAATAGCATAGGTGTTGAGAAAATTGTGATGTTATGGGATATATGCAAGACTGCCGGTTTTGTTGTTGTTTTATGATGAAAGTACTGGTTTGGTCAAAGCTGAAAATCAGTATATTAAAGGATGACAAAAGAGGAAATGAGGTGAATAAAAGGTTATTCATGTGTTAGAATGAAAAAGGAATGAAGGAATAATGGAATTTATCAAGAAAATGGATGAAGCATTGAAAAATACTGGATTGTCTTGCTCCAGTAGTCCTGTAACATTTATGGACATGTTAAAACAAGCTTATAACCTTGTAGCTAATGATCATAGGTGTGTTTTGGCACAAGTTTGAGGTTAATCAGATTTACAAATCAAAAGTTATGGTAGAAATAGAAAAAGGTGTCAAATCAGTGACGAGATTTAACTACAAGAACTTTGTGTTCAAGACTGAATAAAATGAACAAGAGAATTGGTATTCCATAAGTTGGAAATATAAAGGAATATCTTGAGGTTATTTTGAAACTGGTTCAACATCGTTTGGACAGGTGGATTGAATGTTATGAGCAAAAGAAGTTGATGTGCCAAAGCTGGAAATTGCAGAATTTTCATTAAAGAACAAATAAATTCATGAAGTTATTTTATTTATATTCATGGATGAATGAAAATTTAATTGGGTATATGAAGACCTTATATTCTTGTGAATAAGGCAAAATAAGGAAATAGATTACAAGCGTGCAAGGATTATATTTCATTTCAAGTATCTAATGGCATAGGAAATGAAGTGATATTCTTAGATGACTATTTATTTGGCCATCTGTACATTGTCGGTGAGAAGCATAGAATGCTAATTGAGCTATGCATAGTTATTATTGTAGGTTGTTCATTGTAATACATTGGTGATGACTTAGAGAATATTTATCTTGCTAAGAGATAAGCTATTCAAGGTGAGTGCCTTTATTTCTAAAACTGTTTTCACTAAGTGTTTTTCTGATAAAGCTAAATACTTTCTGATATCACTAAGTGTTTCTCCGATACTTCATAACTTGAGCTTTTATGCTTAAAGCTTCATGCTTTTTGAGTTTACTAAAAATATATATGCTGAATGTTCTCCATCACATATACATGGAAATGTTTTATATACTATCATGTGCATGTTTATGATTTGGATGCTTTCTTTCAAAATGATATGAAGATTTATGACAAATACCAAAATGCTTTCAAAGGACTTTGTGCATTATATGAAAGACATGTCAGTTTCTATGTTAACGAACTTTGGAGATTGTTATAAAAAAATATGAGGAACAATTGGAAAATGATAAATTGGCCCCAAAAATGATTTTCATATGCTCGGATATAAGCTTGTGTTATGAGAAAGGAATATTGTGGATCCTTGAGTACTCAAGAAATACTATGCACTTATACTAACTGACGTTGGTTTGAGAACATAGTCCGGTTGATGCTCACCTCTGGACTGTGATCTCTTATTTCACGGGGTATCAGTATTTGATGTTTAGTTGTCCTTAGCTAATACCGTTATCCAAAGTGGAAACGGAGGGACGGGAATAGAACTCTTGGGTCATTGTGACAAAAAAAGTTGGTAAGATTATAAATCCTATTCGGATCATGGTGACCAAATAAAGGCGATAGGACTACAAATCCTATCTGGGTCATTGTGATCAGTATTTTTATAAATGGGACATGATCCCATTTTCTTTAAAGTGGCAATAGTTTCCAATAAACTATGTGTTTTTCCAAATGTGCATGTGCTCTTTGAGAACATTGAACAAAGTTTTCACCTGCAATGTTTAAACAGTTATTCTTTGGTAGAAAAATACAATAACATTCTTTTATGTATTTTTGACGGAAAGACACTAGCACCCACAAGACTCATGGAGTGTTTTTTGCACTCACACAGTTTCCTATATATTTTTAGGCTCTGTTAAATAGGATGGTGCTTAGAGTGCGCAGTGGAAGCATGATAAAGGAGAAGTTATTATTGGTTTGTCTTGATGAGGATATATTATAAAAGACTTGATATGTAATTTCAAGTTTTCATGAAATGAATTTCATGTTCATTTAAGGTTTTAGAATATTTCCACAGTGTATTAACTTAATAATTGTTATTAAGACCCCTTATCTGGGAGATCAGACGGGGCGGCATCTTACAAAGTTAAGGCCCACTACGACATGGATATGTGTAGGGTGTTATATTTGGTATCAGAGCTTATATTTAGGCATTCCTACAGCTTTTTAGGTTAGATATGTCCTAGTAGCCAATCAAGTTATATAATCCAAAACTATTGGATTTGGATAAAATCGATCTTTAGAAATTAGAGGATGTTTAATGTGTATTTGATTCTTGATAGCAGTGTCGATAGTAATAAAAGTATAAAACCTTGGGGAGTTTGTAACACCTCACACCTTAGGTATCTAGATAGCACAGGACGTCACCCCATCCAATGGACTAGGGGTCTTTATAACGAGGTACAAAAGGAAAGGACTACTAAATAAAATTAAAGGAATAGTCTCATTACATCCGGAAGCAAAACTTATACAAATCTAGAAAATCAAAACTAACAAACGTTTCTTGAAATAAATTCAAAACATAGGTAAATAGATAAATTGGAGTTGATCTTCTAACATTTCACCTTGCTCAATATAAACAATCCCCTGAAATAATGATATAAAAGGTGTGAGATTGACATCTCAATAAGTCCCATGTGTGTAAGTGTCAATTGAAACCATTTCATGTATGCAGGTTTATCCAAATCACAAAATCGTATTTGCAAGTCAATTTCATCAATAACAGTTATACAAAGGAGCCTTGTTCAATAAATCCAAAACAGTTATAATAAATCACCGTTTCATCACATTCATAATTCATTAAGTAGGGATTAGCAAATGATTCAATAATATAGTAACATAATCCATATCATAGTTACCACCATCATAGCTTCCCAATGTATTTTTTCAACAATAGGCAGTGGGGGATCCTCCCAATAGGTGAGATACCCCTCCATCATTATACCCAATATTCCGGTTGTCCAATCCAGATAAACGCTGTCCACATGGACCAATTTTGCTAGCTCGGACGACCTGACTAAGTAGTACTGTCGCCTCTCTAAGTTGAGTTCATCTTTTGGAGGTGGCCTCCTACCTGAAGATTTACTCTTACTCTTCAAAACTAGTACTACTAGCCTACCCTCACTGAGTACTCAACGCTCCCTATTTAGGGGTAGAATCATTTTTTCCTTTTTCCAAAGTCTTTGATTAGCTTGATTGCAAAATGTGGTTTTTTGTAATAGTATTTACAAATTGTTTAATGGTATTGTAAGAAATCGTTTTTGAGTTTGAATAGTTGAATTTTGATAAATTCATTTAGAAAGTAAAACATTCACGTTTCCAACCTAAGTATCAAAACATAGTGTAATTCATCATGTTTAGCCAACGTTTCAATCCTCTTGTCAAAATATCATATTGACATCATTTCCAAATAACATTGTAAAAATTTCTTGCAAACAAGTAACATTTATCAAAACAGTTATGCAGGGACTTACTTGGATAAATCAATAGCTAGACCTAACTCAATTGATTGCTCTTATTTCCACTCCTTCCTTATCTTTTAGCGATCTAGACTTAAAACACGGCAACTCCTTGTTGACTAGCTTGAGTTCAATCGATGGTTGAAGAGATTGGTCCGTTTAGATGAACTTGATCAAGACTTGGAGAGAGTTTCGGTTTTGGCTTTGTTTTTGGGGTAGACTGTCCGAATTCTTGTGCAGGTTGCAGGCTGTATGTTTCATGACTTTGAGGGGCTGAGAGGGTAGGAATTTTGTGGTTTTCTAGATAGGGAATTCTAGGGTTTGGTGTTTAGATGTTTGGAGGAGTTCTACCTTGTTATGGTATCTTGATCACAAGAGAAAAGTTAGACAGCTTTGGTCCTTCTTTGGGGGCCGAAATTGGATAGAAGTTTAGGGCAGATTGCTGCTGTATTTTGCAGCTTAGTATGGCCAAAATTCTGGACAGAAAGTGGGAGGAGAATTTGGTTGGTTTTCGATCTCCAAGATGGCAAAAATAAGAGAAGAAAAATGAGTCTTTGTGTAGTTGTTTTTTCTCGATAATTAGAGAGGTTTTTGGTGCAGGTTTTGGCTGAGAATTTCATGCAAAATAGGGCTGATTGTGGCCAAAATTCTGAAGGTATTAGAGAGGGAATTCTGGTAATTTTTTTTTGGCTAAAATAAAGTCATAATTGGTTAAGGTTTTATTGGTTAACCGTAGCTAGGTTTTGGAGAGTTTTAGTTAAGCTATATTTGCTCTATAGTGTAGCGGTAGTTTTGGGGAGATTTTCCAGAAAAATATAGAAAGAAATTAGGTTATCTAGTTAAGGAATAATTTAATTAATTCCCTATATTAATTTGAGTAATTTTAAATAGCTAATAAGTAATTATTTTGTGAGAAAAAAATCTGGTTTCCTAATTCCCTTGAAGCTACCCGAAATTCTTCTTTCTTTTCCCCAAATTTTTGAAAATATTTATCTTAATCCAAGAGTTAAATACTTCATTTAAAATCCAGATTTTATCCTTTTATTTTCATTTTTAAAAAAATTATTTGAAGAAAATTAAAATATGGAGCCTTATCCCTTGAAAAGTGGCGGCTACCACATTAACACAATACATATAGATTTTCATATATTTTATCTCTTAATATATCACTTAGATATAACTTTTAAAAATATAGATTATTAATATTTTAAATTCTCTAAAAGATTATGATAAGATATTAGAAGCAAAAATTTAATTTATT
This sequence comes from Voacanga thouarsii, assembly GCA_026120185.1. Classification (NCBI taxonomy): domain Eukaryota; kingdom Viridiplantae; phylum Streptophyta; class Magnoliopsida; order Gentianales; family Apocynaceae; genus Voacanga; species Voacanga thouarsii. The sequence continues at coordinate 82,475 of JANUWF010001035.1, read as the reverse complement.
CTCAAATATTTTATAAAATAATTCCCAAGATAAATCCCACTCCTAATTTTTAGGAAATTGGTTCCAAGGTGGCGGCAACCCTAGGGAGTTTCGGCCAAGGCTAAAAAAAAATTAGGGAAGGAGAAAATATAAGAAAGGAAAGAATTTGAAATAGCTAGGATTCGAACTCAAGCCCATCAAGAATTAAATGCCAAGCTTTATCCACTAAGCCACATTAATCCTTGGTAAATATTCTCCTAATAAATTTCCTTAATTCCTACTCACTTGCTTAATCCTCTTTTTAATAAATTCTCCTTAATAAAATAAAACTCAACTAACTTAAATAACACCACCACTTCAATAACAAATTAATTCATGCAACAACAAACTTATATTTTCATGAAAATAGTTCAAATCATCAAAGGTAGTATAAACTAATATGACATGTATGATTTTTCCCCACATACTAAAGGTGGTCAAATACGGGGTATTACGGAGTCAGATATAGAGATAGGTATGATATCTGAACATGAGGCACCTTAGTTGGTTGTAATCCCTTCCACTAAGTTGAAAGAATAGATGGTCGAGATAGTTTAATGGAGAAGCTATTGAAGGAGATGTAATAACAACTTATGCAGCAAGGGGTGACCCAAACTCTACTGATAGTGTAAAAATTACGGTCTAGGAATCCTTAGATCAGATATACCCGAGTACTATTTTGTATACTCTAACTCTGGACCTCGGTTTTTGGGACTAGTAGTGATAATTAATAGAGGACTTTGTGCCCTCGATGGTTTGTTGTGTATATAGTTTGAGCTAAGGTTGGTGCACTGGTATAGTGTGCGTGTATGACATTTTGTGTACTGGAAACCTTGTATTGTGAAAAATATAGAGGGGTGCAATTATATCTGCACTAATGCATCATTTTCCATTAGAACTTCAAAGTTAAGCGTGCCTAGGCAAGAGAAGTACTATGGCCCTTGGGAAGTGACTTTAAAAGTTAAAGGAAAAGATTTGGAGGAATTTATCCAAAGAAATAAAGGGGGAATTCTACCATTTTTACTCTAAAAGACTTGGAGAACCTAGTTGACAGAAGAAAAGAAATTTCCAGGAAGAGAGCTATTGAAGAAAGTTAAGTCATTCATTGATTTAAGTATGAGAAGAGGAGTATAAAGCTATAAATTACCTTACTTAGATGATCTATAAGATGAGTGGATTCAAGAAGAAATTATATACGATCAAGATTGGGACTTGTAAGGGATAATCAAGGCCCAATCTCAGCTTCCAAATTAAGATCAAATAAACTATCGATAAAAGTACAAGTGGTCACTTTAGAAAAGGGGGATATCAGGATGGTAGTGAATAACAATGATTGTAGAAGGTAAAGTCTTACTGATGGTGAGAAGGATACGATTTGATATATCCAACTTCTCTTCATATTGATTATCCCTTTTGTTCAAGGTAAGGATTAAAGTTAGAGAAGATCCCAATAAACTAGGAATTAGCACTCCAAGAGAGAACAGATGAATAATGATAGGAAATGTCTGGAGCATGACGTATTGGCATATGATTTTGAACGAAAATTTCATATATGTACTTATAGATGACTATGATACTATACTTGTCATGGATTAGTTATTTCAATATCATGCCCCAATTGATTATAGAAATAAAGTGATACAACTTTGTGAACCAAGTAATGATGCATTGGAATGCTAGAAATTTTGAAGCACGTGATATCTAAGGAAGGAACAATAGTAAATCTTGTGAAGATTGAGGTAGTGATGAATTAGAGACTTGCTAAGACTCCGATAGAGGTACTAAGAAAGTTCTCAATATAAAGGTACGAAAGGAGTTTCCCGGAATTGAAGTGAAGATAAGTCTTTGCATTTCCCATTATAGATAAACTATGTGAGATATATCCTGACACCCTTAAGGAAAGATTAAGAGAAGTATTAATGTAAGAAACAAGGTAAGAGCATATATCTAAAAAAAAAAAAATGAAATCTCATGAAGGAATGCAGAAGATGTTAAGGAAAGAAGCAATTAAGGAGAAAGAAGAAAATCCCAAGTAAATGATGTCAGAATCCTTCAAGGCTAGTATTAGATTCCAAGGCTAGTCGCTAGGGAACATGGTATTTTAGCGAGGTATGTCGAAGTAAGTATACAATCCACCTAGAGACGGTTAAGGTGTATCGTGACTTAAAACAGTATTATTGGTGGATTTAAATAACATCTCTCAATTTGTAGCTTGATGCTTCATGTATCAACAAGTAAAAGACGACCAATAACAATTTGGAGGGTTATTACAGTTGTTGCCCATACTATCATGGAAGTGGGATGGAATTTTCATGGATTTCATAATAGGATTACTTTGATAGTAGGGTTCAGAGATACTATTTGCGTTTTAGTGGATTGATTAAATTGACCATTTTTCCCTATTAATTAATAGGACTCTTTGGAGGAAACTGAGCAAGATATATATGTAGGATGTAATTAGATTCTACGAAGGACCCTTTACTAGTGTATTCGGCCATGATTCGAAGTTTACTTTCAGAATTTGGGGTAAGATGCAATAATTATCTAAGACAATATTGAAATTTAGCACTGTAGTATACATACAAGTAGATGGAAAAATGGAGCAAGTGATTAGAATATTGGAAAACATGTTGTGGGCATGTACCATAGATTTAGAACCAAGTGGATTGATAATTTGGCATATGCAAAATTTGCATACAATAATAGGTATTAGACGATAAATGGAATGGCACCATTTGAAGCTTTATATGGAAGAAAGTGCCAATCATGTCTATATTGGGAAGAAATTAATGACTCAGTACATTGGACCTTTTCCAATCATGGAATGGATCAGAAATGTAGAATATAAATTGGAATTTTCTACAAAAACTACGAGGAAATTTCAAACTTCGAGGAAGAAATTCCTTAAAGGAGAGGAGATTGTAACATCCCTCCCTTGTACACTTGGACTGGTCACTACTTTATATAGAATGAGTATTTGTATGAAGGCTCAGAACAAGAAATGAACAGTTTAATGAACTGAATGTTTTGGTGTGATAAAAATATTTAGGGACACAATTGGAAATTTGAAATTTATAGGATCTAGATAGAATTTTGGATTTGTTCTACTTGTACCCTAAATCTTTAGATTGTGACTACTTTAAATAAAGTGAGAGTTTGGGGGTATGCTTAGAACAAATATTGCTCAATACGATAAGACGAACATTTTTGTAAAATTTAAGCTTTTAGGGGTAGTATCGTAATTTTAACCGCAATCGGGAAATTGACTACAATTTGGAAAGAATTGAGAAGGAACTGAGAATTTTGATTTCTATTATTGAATGTAGTAAAATTTATACATTCTATTGGTGAAATAAAATATTTTTCCGATATGGGCTGGTGTTATAGTTATTTTTTAAAGAAATTCTGAAGTGTGCCTGAAATTGAGACAAGCGGCATAATATAATTGGTAGATGAAAATAAGTGTCAAAAAGTGATTAGATGCATGGAATATTTATAAACAAGAATATTCTCAAATAAGGAATAAAGAATACTTAAAGAAATGAAAAACCATATGGAATTCCATGATTGGTTGCAAGAATACTAAGTGGTGTCTTGAGATTGGCTCATGGAAATAGGTGTTAAGATGTGATTGGTTGAAAGAAAGCTTAGTCAACCTTCCAAGAGATTCGAAGGACACCTAAGCATGCCATCTAAGTACCATGTGGACCAATAAGATAGCTCCAAGTCATAGACAATTAATAAGCATTTAATGAAGTGTGATGACTAAGCTTAGAATTTCTCTATAAATAGAGAAGAGGGAGGCCGGTTCAGAAAATTTTGGCCAGCTGAAATTTGCAGCAAAGAGAGAGGAAAGGAAGAGAAGAGAAAATGAAGAAAAAGGAAAAGAAAATAGAAGAAAATTTGGAAACGAGAGAGAGGCAATTTTTGAGAGAAAGAGAGAGAAGGAGAAGGAAAGAAGCTTGGGTTTTCCTGCTCCAAAAATTAGTGAAATACAAGGTAAGGAGCTGCTTTGAAAGAATTAAAGCTGGTAAGCAAGTTAGGAGGATTATTTTGGCATGAATTATACGTGACACCATGTATGTTTGTGAAATATGCTTGGAAATAATTATTGAGCAAAGCTATTTTTGTGTGACGGATAGGATTGGTAGCTTGTGCTTGTGTCCTATGTACTGATTAGGATTGGTTTGAAGGTGTTTTATTGGATTACTTATGGTTGTATATTGTTATTTAATTGGAGGAAAGAATTGAACATGGAAAATAGTATAGGTGTTCAGAAAATTGTGATGTTATGGGAAATATGTAAGATTTCCAGTTGTGTTGTTATTTTATGATGAACATATTGGTTTGGTTAGATGAAAGCCAGCATATTAAGGGATGACAAAAGAGGAAATGAGGTGAATAAAAGGTTATTCATGTGTTAGAATGAAAAATGAATAAAGGAAATGGAATTTATCAAGAAAAAGGATGAACTATTAAAAATTACCGGTCTGTCTTGCTCCAGTAGTTCTGTAACGTTTTTGGGCATGTCAAAACAAGCTTATAGCCTTATAGCAGATGATCATAGGAGCTTTTTGGCCTAAGTTTGAGGTTAATCGGATTTACAAATCAAAAGTTATGGTAAAAATAGGAAAAGGTGCCAAATCAGTGATGGGATCAACTACAAGAACTTTGTGTTTAAGAGTGAATAAAATGAACAAGAGAATTGGTATTCCATGAGTTGGAAATTTTAAAGGAATGTCTTGAGGTTATTTTGAAACTAGTTTAACAGAGTTTGGACAAGTGGATTGAATGTTATGAACAAAAGAAGTTGATGTGCCAAAGCTGGAAATTGGAGAATTTTCATTAAAGAACAAATAAATTCTTGAAGTTATTTTATTTATATTGATGGATGAATGAGAAGTTAATTGGGTATATGAAGACCTTATATTCTTGTGATGAAGTGGAAATAAGGAAATAGATTACAAGCGTGCAAGAATTATATTTCATTTCAAGTATGGAATGAAATGATATTCTTAGATGACTATATATTTGGCCATATATACATTGTCGTCAACAAGCATAGAATGTTAATTGAGTTATGAATGGTTATGATTGTAGGTCGTTCATTGTAAAACACTGGTGGTGACTTAGTGAATATTTATCTTGCTAAGCGTTAAGCTATTTAAGGTGAGTCCATTTATTTCTAAAACCATTTTCACTAAGTGTTTTTCTGATAAATCTCAATACTTTTCTGATATCTCGAAGTGTTTTTCCGATACATCAAGCTTTTATGCTTAAACCTTCATGATTTCTAAGTTTGCTCAAAATATATATGCTAAATGTTTTCTATCACATATACATGGAAATGTTTTATTCACTATCAAGAATATGTTCATGATTTTGACACTTTCTTTGAAAATGATACGGAGATTTATGATAAATACCGAAATGCTTTCAAAACACTTTGTGCATTATACGAAAGGCATGTCACTTTCTATGTCAACGAACTTTAGAGATTGCTATAAAAAAATATGAGGAACATTTAGAAAATGATATTTTGGCCCCAAAAATAATTTTCATATGCTCGGATATGAGCTTGTATTATGAGAAAGGAATATCGTGGATCCTTGAGTACTTAAGAAGGACTATGCACTTATACTAACTTACGTGGGTTGGAGAACGCAGTTCGGTTGGTGCGCACCTCTGGACTGTGATCTCTCTGTTCATGGGGTATTAGTATTTGATATTTAGTCATCCTTAGCTAACACCAGTTATCCAAAGTGGAAACGGTGGGACAAGTAAGGGACACCCAAGTCATTGTGACAAAAAAAAGTCAATAGGATTATAAGTCCTATTTGGGTCATTGTGACCAAATAAAGGTGATAGGACTACAAATCCTATCTGGGTCATTGTGACCAATATTTTTATAAATGGGACATGGTCCCATTTTCTTTAAAGTGGTAATAGTTTAAAAAAAATCATGTGTTTTTCCAAATGTGCTTGTGCTCTTTGAGAATAGTGAACAAGGGTTTCACCCGCAATGTTTAAAGAGTTATTCTTTGGTAGAAAGATATAATAACATTCTTTTATGTATTTTCGATGGAAAAACACTAGCACCCACAGGACTCGCGGAGTGTTTTTTGCACTCACACATTTTCCCTCTATGTTTTTAAGCTCTGTTGAATAGGATGGTGCTTAGAGTGTGTAGCAGAAGCATGATAGAGGAGAAGTTATTATTGGTTTGTCTTGATGAAGATATATTGTAAAAGGTTTGATATGTAATTTTAAGTTTTCATGAAATGAATTTCATGTTCGTTTAAGGTTTTAGAATTTTTCCATAGTGTATTAACTTAAAAATTGTTATTAAGACCCCTTATCTGGGAGAACAGACGAAGTAACATCCCATGAAGTCAAGACCTACTACAACATGGATATGTGGGGTGTTACAGTAGTAGTGGTTTCTCAAAGTGCTAAAATAAAAAATAAAAAAAACCTAGACTACTAATACTACAGCGTGGATTGATATGCTATGGCTTGAGTATGGATTGGTGATTTAGTGAAGTTGGAAGCATATACTTTGACGTACTGCTGGTGAGATTCTACTAAATGATCAATATACTTGTATGTTGGGTAAACATGACTAGTTAGTTAGAACAAACTTATACAAGATAGTTTCTACACTTCTAAAAGTAGAAATCGCCTCCTTGTAATTGTCCAGGATAATCTATATAATTCAGGGTCCTGGGAATGTGACTTTGTATTATACGCTTTTAGATTGCTCCTAGAAATAAGAGAGTTCATATTAGAAGTCTTAGATTATCGGATTAGATATCTAAGGATGGTAGATCTCATTGAGAGAAGTGTTAGTACATTTCTCCTGTCTCAATAATAGTTGTTATATAGAGGGGTATTTTTAGTCACTACACATGTAGGTAAGAGACATAGTTATACATAGCATGCCCCTTGGGGTCAATGTTTTCTTACGATGATAATAGGAAATATCTAAAAATATAAAACACAGCTATTTATATAGTAGGAATATTTTGATCATTTTAATAGCCTAGGATAATGTATCTTCTTGTCCTTGAAATAGCCCATAAGTCATGAGTAATTTGGGTTGAGGAATTGGTCTTTAAAAGAATAGGTTTTATTTTATTTAGGTAGCCTACTTTATTTATTAGGTAACAATGAAATAAAAGGCCCAAGGAGATAATTAATCAATGGCATGTTTTAGTTAGTTAATTAATTATTCTAGGTTTGAGCTCAGACTGAATAATTAGGATTAGCCTTCTCTGAACTAAAAAGGGCCTAAGAAACTTAAATGGTTCATTTGGGTTAAATAATTAATTGTTTGTCGGGCTTTAATTAGTCCTTGTTTAAATAATTAATTAAGTCTTAATTCAATAGCCGGCACTAAGGACTAAAGGCTAAAAGCTTAGCCCATTTAGCTTAATTTCAAATGAGAAAGGATAAGGGTTTGGAGAAGGCAGAGATATCATATATCTCAAAGGTTTCCTTCTCCTTATGATCTCTATGAGTAGTGAAAACATTGGTGTAGTTTTTGCTCTTGTCTGTCTAGGTTCTTTCTATTATTCTTTCTTTTCTCTCCAGTTTTTCTTCTGGGGCATGTACTTTCGATATAAGAAAAGAAAACTAATTTTCTTTGATAATTGCTAAATAGCAATCGGTCGAAGAAGAGGAAAATATTATACCTTCTTCCTATTATTGTCACTGATAGCCTTTGACTGTGGTTATATTCTAAGAATCAAAGGGTTCTGCGTAGATGAGACGAAGTTGGAGACTTGCTAGACAAGAATCTGAATCATCAAAGATTGAACTAGTTGTTGTTCAGCCTTTCTAGCCAAAGCAACCGCATCATCACAGAACAAAACATAGAGCTATAAATATTTCTAAAAGCTTCCACTATGATTTTTGTTATGTTTTAGTTGCTTATGTGTCATGTGTTTTATGCCACGATCCACTTTCAAGTGGTATCAGAGCAGTATTTCTTTTGGCATATTGATGCATGCTTTAAGTTAATTATAATTGGCCAGATGTGATTTGGATGACTTATTGTGATCCCTCATAATTTTGTGTTTAGGTAGACTCACTATAAGCTTCACTAGTAGAAATATAGGACACTATAATTTAATTGCTTTCATAGTAATTGTGTAAGGCTTAATTAAAGGTATAGGTGGCTATTGTTTTGTAGAGAGATTGAGGTTTTCTTGTTTATCTATAAATTGCTAATACCTAGTGCGTCGTTTGGACGAAGAAGAAGACAGAAAAATGAAGGAAAATGGAGGAAAAATGGGGAAGACGATGCATTTCAGAGAGAAGTTGGTCACGGTGTACACCAAACTAGCCGCAGCTAGCACTGAGCTGGCTGCAGCTTGGAGCACCAAGCTAGTCGCGGCTTGGTGCAAACCAGCCACGATTTGGCCTTTGCAATCCAATCGCGGCTTGGTCTTTTGACTAGGCCGCAGTTGGGAACTTTTCTCACGTGTTGGATCCGGTTCTTTGAAAAATAGGTTAGGTCATGTTTTTCCTATGTAATTTTTAATTTTCTTTCTTTTCTTTGTGGTCCCAAACAAGGCGAGGTTACTACTTTTTGCAAATTAGTATTCTTGTAATAGTTTACATGTAAATAATAGTAAAGAATTTAGAATTAAACATGACTATTAATTAATTGAATCAATCTATTTAATTCTTTATTTAATCACCTAGGATTTTAAAGGGTAGAAAAGGCATGAAAAACTTCTACAGTTTTTCTAGCATGCTTTTTCCGTTTTGGAAATTCCTAAGTGCATGTTTTTCAAGGCCAAAGTCTTGAAAAATATGTTGACAAGGAAAAACGTTTTCTTTAATTAATAGTTTTATTAACTTGTGAACAAAATTAAGCCTTATTTATTCTTCCAAAGCTAGAGATGGAGAATTATTGGATTTAGATGTTTTGTTTAAGTTAATGGAAAATTAATCAATTAATTTTCATAGAAAATGTTCGTGTCATAAATTAGAGACCAAACTCTCGGAAAATTTTGAGTAGAAAATTTTTTGAAATTCTTAAGTTTTCTAACTCAAATAAAATTAATCCATGGTATTGTAGAAATTCCCCATGCAAAATAGATTTATGCAGCGGAATGAAAAATCAGAATTACAAATAATATGGATCACTTGTATGCACAAAACGAATCAATACAGATGAGAAAATACCTTTTCGGTGCCGCCACTTTGAAACAAAAAATTTTCCTCTCTACTAAAGGTGTGATCCAGCCAACCAAAGAGAATATCTTCTCTATTTGTTTTGTCAAAGTACTGCAACCGAAGTGTAGGATTGCTTCCAATATAGTTCATATGAGAATTGCACTTAAGAGTCACCAAAGTTCTCTGCTAGCAGAATTAGTTCTGGCGGCTAGGGGTTTCTATGGTTTTCTAGAAGAAGAAGACGAAAAGGAACCTACATTTATTTTTTCAGAAAAAAACTCTTTGTAATTTTTCAATCATAATCCCCATGGCCTCTACATCAAAATATATATTGTCCGTGTAATTTCGGTAATGAGAATCCATAATGAATATGGATTCTTTAATTGCCAATTACTATTATGATTTTTGTTAATTACAATATGTCCCAAGAATGTAGATTCAACTTCTTTTTTTCACAACCAACCCGATAATATTATCAAATAACATCTTGAGCACTCAATCCTCTATTGTGTGTGACCTATTATGATATGCTCTTGGAGCTGATTTCTCAATGAATTTCACTGCTAAATTTTGAGTAAAACGCAAGACCCAATTAAGAGTCAAAATAGTGAATTTAGTGAAGAAATAAGTTTTCCAATTCAAATACAAGGACCTTAAGCCAAAAGAAAGAACCTAGAACTCTAGAAATGAGAATCAAGTCTACTAATTCATATCCAAGAACCCTCAACCTAACTAAGGAGCCAAGAACACTTGAAGAAGATGAACTAGGCAACCAAAGTTATCATATAGTCCAGATCCTTAGATTAGCAAGAAACTAAGATTCTATTTTGATAGGTTAGTTTGATCTATCCTTAAAAATTTATAGACACAAATCAAAAGTAAGGAATGAAATCCTAAAATTGGTCTTGGCCTTCATGGAAGAACCCTCAAAGAACTCTCTTAAGAGTGTCTTTAGATCTCAATAATAACATCTAACTTATATTTGAAATGTTATAATCCCATATATATATATTAGTGTTGTGCCCTAGAGGCAATCACTTGTACATTGTATATGACATATTTTATTTTAATAAAAGGCATTATTTATCTTATAGTTTCTTTTTGTTTACTTTAAGTAATATAACTATTCGATAAAGTCCCTAGTACAACACTGTGTTAAGGAAATCATGAAAGAGATCATGATATGAGATTCCTACTACATTGGATGGTGTTAGTACTTAAATAGTCCCTAGTCATAGTATTAATGAGACAGGACATTATTAATGCGTTAAGACTAGCATGTGTTAGACTTCCTGATTTGATCAGGCGGTGGTTCTCATAACCGTGAGTATTGAGATACTCAAAGTTAACACATAGATGCTTGTTAATGGAACAAGTTCATTGGATGACCTAGTTTTGAGATAATCATATGGATAACTTTTTAGTGCCAGTGATGTAATCTTAATATAGCAAACGTGCAAATATCCTTAGACTTGAGATCTCCAAGGTACTTTGTTTGCTGAGCTTTGTTCTTTGATTCCAATCTCGGGAGCTCGATCGAGGGCCGCCTATGGGATGGATATTGGGTACATTGTGAGGTAAACGAAAGTAGTTGAGAGGGTCAATAAATGCCACTCCTAATAGTAGGGGCAAATATCTCACGTCCATTTGTAGAAATTACTACTCGGAAAGTCCTTGGCCAAGGCGATTGCGTATTGGAAACAGTTCCAATTGATACACATCTAGAGTAGTGGGTTCCTGGTACAAGTACTATTGTATTCGGGTCAGAATTAATTCTGGAGAGAGTTGGCACTAATTCCGTACTCCAAACCGAATGAGATATTGTATGGTGAAAGGAGTTAATTGCACTGAAGTTTGTTATTGAAGGGTTCATGTCAAGCCATTTGACTTCCTGGACTCTTGGGTGGTCATGATGTGTTGCTAGATATTGCTCATGATCTGGGAATATGGGTTTATTAATTGATGAATTAATAAACCAATCCTGATTAGAATTAATAGGATTAATTCTAATTAATTATGGATTATTAATATCAAAGACATTTGGATTAATTCATATTCTCTACCAATTAACTGGGAAACCTAATAGGTCACACACAATAGAGGATTATATAGTCAAGATGTTATTTGATAACATTGTGGGGTTAATTGAGAGAAGGAGAAGTTGTTATGGACAAATTATAATTAGTTATAATTTGTGGTACTAGTTGTAATTATGAGAATTTGATGTTTCCAATTACAATTAGGGAACTCTAATTATTTTAGAATTCCAGATTTTCAGTGATTTTTCGGTTTTATGGTGATATAACCGAAAAACCCTAAGGGCGATTCACGTGAGAAAAACAGCAGCCACCAAAACATTCTCTTCTTCTTCTTCTCTCTCGATTTGATCTTGTGGAGGAACCCTAGCCCCACTTAGAATTTCTGCTAGCACAGAAAGCTACGTGGTTGAGTATTCCGCTATGTGGATTACTATTAGAGAGAATCACACACTGTGATTATAGTGGGTAGACATTCAACTCACGTGGAGGTTGATCACAAGGATTGCTGGATCGCGCCTCAACTTGAAGAAGAAAATTTTGTTCTTTGCACGATCATCTAAAGGTAAAAGCTGTTGCATTTGTTGTCATTATGTCTTGTTTTCCACACATAGAAGAGTCCTGGGATGGTATCTCGATTTATTTTCTGCTGCGCCGTATGAGATACGAGCCTGAGATACCCAGCAGTGGTATCAGAGCCATGCTATGCGTGGTCTACGGACATTGTTTTGGCATGAAAAACTGTTTTCGTGTTTTGTCTTTGTTTGCTGTGAAAATCACTTTCACTCAAGTCGAAATCGTTTCGATCTTTATGGGTTAGGTTCGTAGCACAATATGATTGTGTAAAAGTCACAGTGTATTTCGAAAAGATGCTTTCTTTGGTGCTGAAAATTACTGCTGAAAACGTTTTCTTGCAACATGGATGTTGCCCTCCGTTTCATCTTAATTTTCTGTTTTGATTTTGTTTAAACTAACAAATTAGTTGTTGTTTAGTGCTTCAAAACAGAAAAATACTGCTGAGAATTGTTCTCACTGAAAATTTACAGAAGAAAAAAGCACCAGAAATTGTTTCTGGAATTTTTTTAAAATCGCTGCCATTGTTGCAAAACACAGGTGGTGCTGGCTCTGACCTCCAGGCCAGTGCCGGTTCCATTTTGTTCGCGATGTCCGAAAATCGTTTTTGGAAGATAAAAATTTTTGGAAACCAGAACAGAGTCGGCGCCGGCTCCAGCTTCCAAACCGGCGCCGGTTCTGCTCTGTTTGCAACCTCTAGCATTTTAAAAAATTAAAAAAAAAATTCAAGAACAAAATTTTGGAAGGGAAAATCTCATTTGATGAGAAACGGGACTCAAAAGCATTTTCTCAAAATTAGTTTTGAGAAAAACAATTTTGTTTTTCAAAATAATGATTTTGAAAATCTAAAATTAGTGTACCTTTATTTTGCCTTTCCAAAATAGTGATTTTGGAATGATAAAAGTATATGTTTATTTTGTTTAAGCATAGTTAATGGCATCGTGGATGGTTATGGACTAAAACCGATTATATCTGTTCATACATTTTAAAGTTTTAGTTTTTGTAAAATAGGGCCTGCGTGTCCTACCTTCTCTAGAATTCTTGTGTAATTTTCTTCTTATCTAACTCCCCTCGAATGTAACTCGAGCTTTTCTTTTCTTTAGGAAATTATATAATTAGTTTACATAGGTTAGATAGGAGTAGAATTATTTTATTCTGGAGATGGCAACCAAAACAAGGCGAGGAGGTAAGACCTTCTACTTAAATCATGTATGAACACATAGGGTTAACTAAATTAATATCTTTTATGGCTCAAAGAAATTAATTTAGGGTAAAGTCCATAACTATACCACGTAATCGATTTATTACCATAATTATCAATTATGTGATTTATTGATTTTTATGCATGTCATTCAATGAAACACTAAAAGGAACAAATCCCTCAATTAACATTAAACCTAATTCCTTCCATTAATATAGTAAGAATGAGAGTCTTTTTTCGAGATCAGGTTGTTGGACAAACCCAAGCCTACTTGACATCGGGCATGTTCAAGCTATGGAATTAAATTCCTGATTAATGGGTCGGGTTTAACTAAATTCTTTATCTTGATTGGGCAAACTCAAGCATAATGAAATTTAGAGGAAAAGTTGAGGTAGCTCAAAAGGCTTTAAGATTAAAAGCTCTTAATCACCCAATGATCCGGTAGTTATATACGATGTAATTGGTATTGGATACCTTCCAATGAACTTAAGGGTGGCTTGTTAGGCAAACCCAAGGTTATTCTTCAGGAATTTGGATACCGGTCCACTAGGAAAGCTTTTAACAGGCTTTCCCGAATCAATAGTGGGGGCTATTGGTTTGAGTAAATAGTAGAATAAAAATGCGTTTAATTAAAGTCCTAATTATTTACATATCATATACATATACAAGTAGCTAATGCTCTCTATCTTTACATCTAGGTCACTTGCATTATGTCAACGAACTTGAACTTACGTAGCATTTTAGAAACCAACAAGTTAATTGAATCAAACTATCTCGACTGAGATAGAAATTTGAGAATCGTTCTCAAATCGGAAAAGTTACTCTACGTGCTAGATGCTCCTATTCCACCACCACCAGCCCAAGATGCTCATGCTAATGAGCATGCTGTCCACAAGAGGCACAAGGAGGATAGTGATACATCATCATGTATTATGCTGGAATCCATGACTCCTGAGTTGCAAAAACAGCACGAGCATACGGATGCTCAATCGATCATTTTACATCTTCGAGAGCTGTTTGATGCCCAAGCCAGAACTGAGAGATATGAGATCTCGAAGCAACTATTTCGTTGTAAAATGGTAGAGGATTCTTCTGTAGCCACTCATGGGTTGAAGATGCTGGGCTTGATAGAGAAGCTTGGATCTCTCGGGTTTACAATGGATCATGACTTAAGTGTTGACTTAATTCTACAATCTTTGCCTAATAGTTTCTCACAATTTGTGATTAACTATCAGATAAACAAGATTGAGTCCACCATTCCTGAATTGATCAATCTTCTCAAAACTGCGAAGTCCTTCATGAAGAAGGATTCTAATGTGGTTTTAATGGTAGAATCTTCCTCTTCTAAGAAGAAAGTTCAAAAGAAGAAGAAGAAGGCTGCCATGAAGCCCAAAGGTGGTGTGAACAAGAAGGACGTAGCTACTAAGGGCCCATGCCATCATTGTGGGAAGATGGGCTATTGGAGGCGCAACTGCAAAGCCTACTTGGAGATCATCAAGGACAAGAAGTAGAAGGAGAAACTTACAAGTACTTTTACTTCTTCTCCAGGTATGTTTATGATTGAGATAAATACTGCCTTTAGAAATGAGATATGGGTATTAGATACCGAATGTGGATCTCATTTGTGTAATAACTTGCAGGGACTAAAGAGCAGTAGAAGGCTAGAGAAAGACGACGTGGACTTACGTACTGCAAATGGGGCAAAGGTTGTTGCACTTGCTGTGGGGACATACGAGCTGAACCTACCTTCGGGATTGATTCTAAAACTGGAAAACTATTATTATGTACCAGTTTTAATAAAAAACATTATCTCAGTTACGTGTTTAGACTTATGTGGATTTCATTTAATATTTAAGAATAAATGTTGTTCTTTTTCATTGAATAATATTCATTATGGTTCAGCAACTTTAGTAATGGTTTATATGTTCTAGACTTGGATAATCCAATTCTCAATATAAACAATAAGAAACCTAAAATAGATAACTCTAACACCTCTTACTTATGGCATTGTCGGTTGGGTCATGTAAACGAAAATTGTGTTTCTAAGTTACGCAAGCTTGGTGACTTAGGGTCATTTGATTATGAATCATATGGCACATGCGAGTCTTGTTTATTAGGTAAAATGACTAGAACTCCTTTTCTAGGAAAAGGAGAATGAGCCAAGGAGTTATTAGAACTCATATATTCTGATGTATGTGGCCCAATGTCAATACAAGTAAGAGGAGGTTATAACTATTTCATAACCTTTATCAATGATTTGTCACGATTCGAGTATTTGTATTTAATGAAATACAAATCTGAGGCATTTGAAAGGTTCAAAGACTTCAAGAATGAAATAGAGAAACAACTTGGCAAAAGTATTAAGACTCTAAGATCTGATCGAGGAGGAGAATACTTGAGTCAAGTGTTTCTGAGTTATCTTAGAGATAATGGGATATTATCTCAATGGACTCCGCCATATACACCTCAACGTAATGGTGTATCTGAAAGAATGAATTGAACCCTTCTAGACATGGTACGGACCATGATGGCTTTTGCAGACCTACCAAAATCGTTTTGGGGGTATGCACTAGAGACTTCTGTTTATATACTAAACAGAGTTCCGATAAAATCAGTTGATACTACCCTATTTGAGATGTTCTTTGGTTAGAGACCAAAGTTATCTCACTTGCGAGTATGGGGTTGTCCTGCCTTTGTTAAAAGGCCACAGTTGGACAAACTTGATAGTAAGTCTGACAAGTGTTTGTTTGTGGGATATCCGAAAGAATCTTTCGAATATTACTTCTATTTACCCTCCGAAAACAAATTGTTTGTTTCGAAGCATGCTGTCTTCTTAGAGAAGGAGCACATGCTCAAATGGGACAGTGGGAGTAAGATTAAACTTAGTGAAGTTCATGAAGATCAAATAAACGAGGATCAACCGTCTAACCCTATATCTATTGAGAGAATAGATGTACCTTCTAATACACAAGAACCTCGTAGACCTAGAATGATACGTGTGGCACCTGAGAGATATGGATTTCTCATTAGTGACCACAATGACATATTGCTCATAGATGAAGATGAGCCTACTACGTACAAGGATGTTCTGAATAGTTCAGAATCTGGCAAATGGCTTGAGGCCATGAATTCAGAGATGGATTCCATGTACGACAATCAAGTATGGACTTTGGTTGATCTACCCAAAGGAATTAAACGTATTGGATGCAAGTGGGTTTTCAAGAAGAAAACAGATATAGATGGTAACTTAGTTACTTATAAGGCACGACTAGTAGCGAAGGGTTATCGTTAACAATATGGTATTGACTATGATGAAACCTTCTTACCAGTAGCCATGTTGAAGTCTATCAGGATACTCCTAACCATTGCTACTCATTATGATTATGAGATTTGGCAAATGGATGTGAAAACAACTTTCCTAAATGGAAATCTGACTGAGGAAGTGTATATGACACAGCCTGAGGATTTCACATCCAGTGATGGCACAAAGGTGTGCAAGCTACAAAGGTCCATTTATGGACTTAAGCAAGCTTCTAGGAGTTGAAATATCCGTTTTGATGAAATAATTAAAGAGTTTGGTTTCATTCAAAACTTGGATGAGCCTTGTGTATACAAGAAGGTAAATGGGAGTGCAATCGTTTTCTTACTGCTTTATGTAGATGATATATTATTAATAGGAAACGATATACCTGTCTTGCAAATGGTTAAAATTTGGTTGTCCAAACAATTCTCCATGAAAGAACTTGGAAAAGCAACCTATATTCTTGGAATAAGGATCTATAGAGATAGATCCAAAAGGTTGCTTGGTCTTTCACAGTCTACATACATAGATAAAGTGCTAAAGAGGTTTAGCATAGATCAATCCAAAAAGGAATTCTTGCCTATGTCACATGGTGTATGCCTTTCAAAGTCGATCTCTCCCAAGACACAAGTTGAAAGGGATCACATGAGTAAGATTCCATATGCCTCGGCAGTTGGATCTATCATGTATGCTATGATATGTACTAGGCTCGATATATCTTATGCTCTCAGTTTGACGAGCAGATACCAATCTGACCATGGTGAGGGTTATTGGGTGGCTGTAAAGAATATCTTTAAGTACTTACGAAGGACTAAGGATATGTTCTTAGTATATGGAGAAGGTGATTTGAAAATAAACGAGTATACTGATGCCTGTTTTCAATTTGATAAAGATGATTTCAAATCACAATCTGGCTACGTGTTTACATTGTGCGGAGGGGCAATAAGTTGGAAAAGTTCCAAACAAGAGACTATTGACGACTCTACAACAGAAGCTGAGTACATCGCTGCTTCTGAAGCAGCTAAGGAGGCTGTTTGGATCAAGAAGTTCATGACAGAACTGGGCGTGGTTCCTAGTGTTGTTGGTCCAATAACCTTGTATTGTGACAACAACAGAGCCATTGCACAAGTAAAGGAGCCGTGGTCTCACCAACGATCCAAACACGTACTGCGACGCTATTATCTGAACTGGGAGATCATAGATAGGAATGATGTAAAGATAGATAGAGTTTCTACGGATGAGAACATAGTTGACCCGCTTACGAAAGCACTATCCCAAAAAAAACATGATTGTCATGTTAAGTCATTCGGTATTAGATACATGAATGATTGGCTCTAGTGCAAGTGGGAGTTTGTTAGTGTTGTGCCCTAGAGGCAATCACTTATACATTGTATATGACACATTTTATTTTAATAAAAGGCATTATTTATCTTACAGTTTCTTTTTATTTACATTAAGTAATATAACTGTTCGATAAAGTCCCTAGTACAATACTGTGTTAAGAAAATCATGATAGAGATCATGATATAAGATTCCTACTGCACTGGATGGTGTTAGTACTTAAATAGTTCCTAGTCATAGTATTAATGAGACAAGACATCATTAATGCGTTAAGACTAACATGTGTTAGACTTCTTGATTTGATCAGGCGGTGGTTCTCATAACCGTGAGTATTGAGATACTCAAAGTTAACATATAGATGCTTATTAATGGAACAAGTTCATTGGATGACCTAGTTTTGAGATAATCATATGGATAACTATTTAGTGCTAGTGATATAATCTCAATATAGCAAACGTGCAAGTATCTTTAAACTTGAGATCTCCAAGGTACTTTGTTTGCTGAGCTTTGTACTTTGATTCCAATCTCTGGAGCTCAATCAAGGGCCATTTATGGGATGGATATGGGGTACATTGTGAGGTAAACGAAAGTAGTTGAGAGGGTCAATAAAGGTCACTCCTAATAGTATGGGCGAATATCTCACGGCCACTTGTAGAAATTACTACTCGGAAAGTCCTTGGCCAATGCGATTGTATATTGGAAACAGTGCCAATTGATACACATCTAGAGTAATGGGTTCCTAGTACAAGTACTATTGTATTTGGGCCAAAATTAATTCTGGAGGGAGTTGGCACTAATTCCGTACTCCAAACCGAATGAGATATTGTATGGTGAAAGGAGTTAATTGCACTGAAGTTTGTTATTGAAGGGTTCATGTCAAGCCACTTAACTTCTTAGACTCTTGGGTGGTTATGATGTGTTGCTAGTTACCGCTCATGATCTGGGAATATGGGTTTATTAATTGATGAATTAATAAACCAATCCTGATTAGAATTAATAGGAATAATTCTAATTAATTATGGATTATTAATCTCAAAGACGTTTGGATTAATTCATATTCTCTACCAATTGACTGGAAAACCTAATAGGTCACACACAATAGAGGATTTTATAGTCAAGATGTTATTTGATAACATTATGGGGTTAATTGAGAGAAAGAGAAGTTGTTGTGGACAAATTATAATTAGTTATAATTTGTGATACAAGTTATAATTGTGAGAACTTGATGTTTCCAATTACAATTAGAGAACTCTAATTGTTTTAGAATTCCAGATTTTCAGTGATTTTTCAGTTTTATGATGATATAACCGAAAAACCCTAAGGGTGATTCACATGAGAAAAACAGTAGCCACCTAAACCTTCTCTTCTTCTTCTTCATCTTCTTCTCACTCGATTTGATCTTAAGGAGGAACCCTAGCTGCCACTTAGAATTTTTGCTAGCACAAAAAGCTACGTGCTTGAGTATTCCTCTATGTGGATTACTATTAGAGATAATCACACATTGTGATTATAATGGGTAGATGTTCAACTCACGTAGAGGTTGATCACAAGGATTGCTGGATCGCGCCTCAACTTGAAGAAGAAAATTTTGTTCTTCGCATGATCACCCAAAGGTAAAAACTGTTGCCTTTATTGTCGTTATGTCTTGTTTTCCACACATAGAAGAGTCCTGGGATGGTATCTCGATTTATTTTCTGCTGTGTCGTATGGGATAGAGCCTGAGATACCTAATAATGTAGGCATCTTAACCTAACTAAAGTAAGATGAAATCTCACACATTGATGCTTTTAAAAGGTCTAAAATATCCCTATTATATAATAAAAGTCGTGAAGTTTTAACTGGGAACAAAAAAGAACAAGAAATAGGCAAAACTGGGCTTTGCTTGAAGTAGGTCGGCGCCGATTTGAATAGGCCAGTTGGCGCTGGCTGTCATCTGGGAAAAATTAGCCAACAAGTTGAGAAGGGCTGGCTTCGGTTCGGCTCGCTGGGCTAGCACTAGTTTGGCACTGTTCTTCAACAGCCGGCTCATTTTTTTTTCTGCAACCCTCTCTTGTGCTCCTTTGGCCTTTCATACAAATTGTTGGACAAATGCAACTTTCTTTAGCCCTCTGTTTGGTTCCAATCTCTTCACACTTTTCATGTTTCTTAGCTTGTTGGTTGGTTTTGCTTGAATTCTCTCTTATAGGCCTTCATGTCTTGGATTCTTCCAAGGTGCCATGAAATGTGGCTTGTAGTTTCATCCATCTTATTTAGTTTTGGCATAATACCTGGATGGATTCCTATTATTTCTCCATTTTTTGTGCGAATTCAACTTCGAATAAGCACTTACATAAAATTTCAAGCAAGAAGTTTTGTTGTGTAAATAAAATGTTAGTCTATGTTCCCCCACATAAAGTGCATTCTTCCCCTCTTCTTCACTCTTCCTTTTTGTAGGTTTTCCCACTTTGTTTTCATTTTTCAAGCACAAAAGACTCACTCTCATTTTGTCTACATCTTCTCTCATTTTTTCATTCTCCTTCTTGACTCCCTCTTATTTTGAGGTCTCTCTTTCCAATCTTTCTTTTCCCTCATCATTTTCCTTCTCATTCTCTTTCTTTGGAAGGTCTCCTACCACACTCTTCTTTTTCTCATTATCCCTCACTTTTCTTTGCACTTTTCTCACCTCACTTGGGGGTAGGGGTAGAAGAGTAAAGAGCTTGCTCCCTTTAATAACTGAGTAGGAATTTCTTCTTCCATCATGCAAACACTCCTATCAAATTGCCATGGCCTTTCCAAAATTAAGTGGATAGCTTGTATAGGGATTACATCACAAATAATTTAATCTTGATACTTCTCCATTTCAATTTTCAACAATACTTGTTTGTTCACTCTCAACTTCCCACTATCATGGAACTATTGTAACGTATAGGGATTAGGGTGTTTCATCACACGTAAACCCAATTCTTCCATAAGACTAGCATTCATAACATTGGTAAAGCACCCTCCATTAATGATAGCTACACATGACTTTTGGTTGATAAGGCAATAGGAGTAGAAAATATTATTTCTTTGCAGGCTCTTCGTCACTTCATCATCACAATCATCTCCTATAACATAAGTTCCCATTTACTTAATTGCAACACTAACGAAACGGTAAAGGGGTGGCACAACGATTCCTTTGTCGCTAGAATTATCTTCACCATTGTACTTCTCATTCCATCTCTCATCTCCACAATCCTCCTCTCCACTAGTTAACTCTCCCTGGGTATTGGTAAATATTAATTTCTTAGTTGGACACTCATATGAGGTGTGTCCATAGCCTGAGCATTTGAAGCATTTGATATCCCTTATTATTAGAGGTCTCTCAATACCTTTTCCCTTTTTCTTAGCCCATTCTTCTCTAGACTTGTATAGCTCTCTTGGTGGTCTTGATGGTTTTGATTGCTCTTCCCTCTCTTTAGGTTTGTAGTTGAAAATAGGATTAGTGTAGATGGTTTCTCTAGAATGTGACTTTCTTTTGAGTTGCTGCTCAATGTTAATGGCCATATGCACCATCTTCTCCAAAGTCTCATAAGAATGTAACTCAACTGTATTTGCTATTTCCCTATTCAATCCACTTAAAAACCTTACCTTTGTTGCCCTCACATCCTCAACAATGTTAGCCCTCATCAAGGTTACCTCCAACTCCTTATGAAAATCATCTACACTTTTATTTTCTTGTCTAAGCACATGCAATTTTTGGTAAAGCTCGTTATAGTAGTGTAGGGGTACAAACCTCATTCTTATTAGGTTCCTCAATAATTCCTAAGTGGGAACTAATTGATCCCCCATTCTCCTTTTTTGGGATATTACTTGGTCCCACCATAATAAAGTATACTTAAGAAAACTTAAAATGACCAATTTGACCTTGGTTCTCTCACTCTATTTATGACACTCAAATAAAATCTCCATTATTCTTTTCCATTCAAAATAAGCCTCCGGGTAACTTTTCCCTTAGAAAGGAGGTATCTTCATTTTGATATGCCACAACTTTCTATCTCCCATGTCTTCTTCTCGCCTTCTCACTCTAATATCGTTTTCCCAGTTTTGTCCTCTATAACCTTTCTTATGGACTCCCTCATCCAAATTTCCATTTTTTCAAACTCTCTCTCAAGCCTTCTCACATTTTGTCCATCATGTCTACCTTATATTCTACCTCTTCCTCCTCTCAACCTTTGCTTACCTCCCCTCAATGGTGTAGGTGGATGGCTACCTATAGGATGTTCATCTCAATCCTCTCCTTGCACATACAATGGGAGTGTGACATTATTTCCCTCTCTAATCCTAGGCCTATTTTGTTCTCTATAAACCCTTCTTGGCGCAACGGTTAAGGTTTAGTCTTTCTTGGTTTGCAATTCAGTTATATCTTTCCTCATCTCATCCATTTTTGTATTGAGAGTTTCAAAAGAGGCTCGAATATTAAAAGAGTCATGGAACATTTTGTTGAGATTTTACTTGGATTGTTTAGATCGAAGAAATATTCTTTACAAGCATTCCCTTACATGTTTGCACTTACTCTCGTGTTTAACGCTCTTTGGCTTTTATATCAATAGGCTCACCTTCTTGCCCTTTTCGACTTACTTAAGTGCTCAACAAATTCTTCCATCAAAAGTCTCCCTAATTACTTAGGAATTAGTCTAAACCTTGACAAGTACACTAACTCTCTAAGGACAACTAACTAGATGACTAATGGTGGAAGTTGATCAACACACAATAATGAGCCTCAAGGAGTTTATATCAGTCAAGTAGATTCAATGAATTCAAGAATCTTAACAAAATTGACTAGCAAATGGGCGAATGGACAAGACCTAACACGAATTTCAATATAACACTAGAAGTTCACAGAACATAGAATTAAAAAATAAGAGTAATAGGGGCTAAAATTATCACTATTTTTCTAGTTGTTTGAGGTATTTTGTGATATATTTATTGTAATAACTAGGTATATTCCTTCATATTTGATATTTTACCATTGGAAAGGAGTTTAGGAATTTTATTGCAGAAAATGATGAAAAAATGACAAAACCGTCACCGTCAGAGCACGGCTTTGCTGGTCGTAACCTACGGAACCAGCGCTGACCCAATTTTGGAGAAATAGGAGAATTTTTACAAGAAAACCAAAGCACAATTAGGCCAACAGAGCATGGACAATTAGGCCGTAACCCTCCAAGCCGGTGCCGGCTCCACTTTGGTCCATGTCAGCAACTTTTCTAATTCTTGTATGGATTTGGTAATTTTCAAGAGTTTTGGTATTTTCTAATCTCTACTCGGTCCAGAACTCCTAGAGGACAAATTTTAGCGTCTTGGAAGTCTATTTAAACAAGAAAAACACAAGACAAAATGAGGGAATTGAAGGATCGAATCAGAAAATTACCCATTAAAGGAGGAATTCATCAAATCAAGGAGGATTGTTAAAAAGAGTCTTCAAATGAGAAGAAGGAGGTTTGTGCATGAGTGCTTTCTTTTACCTTTATTTTTTTTCTTAAAAAATTATGTATTTAATATTTTCATTGTAATTTGACATTGTTTTTGTGATTCATGATTTATTGAGCTCGTGTCAATGGAGTATAAAGGTGGATGCAATGGTACTTTAGAGGTAAAGGTGGAAGCACTAATGCAAAAGATGCATCAATTGGTAATGTCTCCTTCCCAAGGGTAGGTAATGAGTGTAACTTATGACTTTTATAGGGAAGGGCATCTAAACCATGAGTGCCAAAATATGGGTTCATCACAAGAATCATTAGAACAAGCTATGTTTATGGGCAATGGTTGACAAGGTAATAATTCCTATAGCATCACATATAATCTTGATTAGAAGAATTGCCCTAACTTTGCATGGAACAACCAAAACCATCCTAGACAGGCTTCTTCTAATTTTGGGAACTAAATGACTCAACCTTCTTTGCCTTACAATGCACCACCACCTAAGCCAATATTGGAAGAGTTGGTTAATCAACTGGTAAGTGGTACAAAAACTCGATTTCAAGGAGTAGATGCAACTGCAAGAAACTTGGAGGCATCCATGCACAACCTCAAGAATCATATTGGTCAACTGGCTAAACTACTTGGAGATCAGCAAGTGGGATCCCTTCCAGGCAATACTAAAACCAATCCACGTGATGTCAACCGTGGAAAGAAATGATTCTAATTGATTTATTATTTTTACTTTGGGGACATCTATTTTCTTCTTGTGTGCTTTCATTTATCTTCATGTCTTTTTGATTTATTATTTTTTATGATATTTTCTTCATAATTTCGTAGTTTCCATTGTCCAATTTTTTGTATCTATTTAATTTTTTTATAAAAAAATTCGGCCCAAAGTAAGGCCAGCGCCGGCACGGCCACACGAAGTTGGTGTCAGCTCTTGTTGGGGAAGAGGTTTTAAAAGACCGATTTGGTTACTTTGTTTTCAAATCCACCCACTTCCCTCAAGTTTTCTCTCAAGCCTCCATCATTTTTGCGGCCCCAAACACCACCGGTTCCATTTTAACCTTCAAAAACATTAATCCAACACAAAATCCTCTTGTTTTGTTGAATCTACGGATCCAAATTCTAAAAATCTCAACTTGTTCTTCAAAAACCTACTTTCAATTCTCTCATTTCAAGCAAGGCTTTCATAAAAAAGATTGCATATTTTGCTTGCCAATGCATTGCAGAACACAAAGGCATGATTTTTCTTGCATTTCTACGGTTCAATTCTTGTAATTGGAATTTTTCTCTTTTTGGGCATATTTTTTGCCAAAGATTGCATGTATTGGAATTGATAGTTGAATCGGCTTATCTTCATAGCATTATTATCACTAGAGAAGCATGGAAGTATGATTCTTGGATTATTTTTATAATAAACATGTCCATAGTACGATTATAGGTAGTATATTCTTGGTTATGGCAATTGTTTTGTTGATGAATTCATATAATATGTTGAGCCATTACTTTTACCTTAGAATATGGATATGTTTTGCATGCTATAATCAGGTTGTGAAGTCATTGGGAACCATAGTATGGTTTACATTGGGCATTCAATTTCTTGTAGGTTTTGAAAGGAAGATGGGGTTAACTGACATTGTGGATTAAGGATTGGGTGGATTGATTAAAATGTTATGAGATTGTGTGTGAAGTTGTGTTGTGTTGATTCTATTGAGGGTGGCTATGACATTGTTGTGATACCTTAGTCATTGTTTTCATTAGCCATCCTCGTATCCTTTTATAATGCCTAGAGAGAATGGTCAATCGTCTAAACGAGCTAGAGCTTCATCGTCCTCTACACCTACTTCCATAGACCCATTGTTCTTACACCCTGCTGATTTCATTGATCCATCCTGCCAAGAATGTTACACTAAGAGGGTTGCCAATAAGATTATAGTAGAACGTACTTTCGCACCCTTACTAGACTGTGTCCTCAAGTTAGGCATCATGTTTAGACGCTTGGGGTGGGGACCAATTGTTTAACTAAAGGGACCTTGAAAAACCTTTGGGGGGGGGGGGGGGTCAGGGGTGAATAAGGTTTTTGGCAAATTTAAAAATGCTTTTAAATAAAATCTATTTTGAGAAAAAAAATTCCTTTGAATTTTTGACCAACACCACCAGCAACCACGAGAGCTTTTCAAAATGACTTAAGAAATATCTAAAGATAGGATAAGGTAAGATGCATGATGCAATTAATGCTGGAGTGAAAATGAGTTGGTGAGAGCCTTTAAAGATTTCTTTAAAGAACGAAGAAAATTTGTTCCAGGACGATTGTAGTTGATTTGGAAATAAATGCAGAGAAAGATAGCATGAGATTTATAGTGTTTCGATCTACCAAGATCTACATCTGCTACCTTAAGCTCACACTTAAGGATTTTCAACAAGATTTTATTCACCTAACTTAATGGTATGAATCTGTACCAAATACAAGAGAGGATCACCATACATGATTTTCCAAAACCTCTCAATCAACCAACAAATCAAGGTTCACCCCAAATGGGTTTTACACCACAACCTTGATACACAAAGATGATTGAAGAGAAATGAAACAAAAGTGGCACACTTCTTTGAGTAGATATACACGAAAAATAAGCTCAAATACTTTTACCTTTTTGACACAATTTGATTTCATTTTGAAGCACTATGAAAAAGGAGATTTTTTTTTTCTATAGAGCAAGAATGTTTTTTAGAAGGATAGGACAAAAATCTACTTTCAAATAGGGTTTTGAAACCTTTTATAGAGGCATAAAGTGGAGTTCCAACAGCTAGAAAATGGCTAGTTTCACTGTCAGATTTGCCAAAGTTTTGGACTCAAGTTTTGGATAATGGTGTATCCAAAAAATAAGTCCAAAATGGCACTTTTTCATGCAGAATCAATATGATACTGTTCACGGGATTTTGGACGAAGCTTTTAGATGCAGGTTCACCCAAATCACTCAATTCAAAATTTTGAGGATTTAAAACTTTGAAATCTCTTTATTTTAGTGCTTCAAGGTTGAATTAAGCTGAATCATAAGGTAAAGTGGACATAGGAATTTACGCAGAGAAATACTTTAACAAAGATTCCTAGTCTAAGGTTCTTCCATAACGGTTTCTTGGTATGCTATCTCTAAAGCTTGATCTTCTTCTTGATTTCTCATTCTCGTATTCTATTGCTTCAAGAGTTGCTTAGCAATCCTATTTGTACGCCTTGAAAGAACTAAGGTCAAACATATCCTATAATATGTAGATCACACAAGTTAATCCTCATCGATTTTTGTCATAAGTCAAAACACAAGAGAACACCCTTAGGGCTGTTAGACCTTATTGCCCTATTATGATAAAAGAGTTTTATGCAAACATGGTCTGAAAAATGCACTAACCATCTCGAGACCATTGAGATTTGAGTAAAAGGCACCGTCATCTTTCTAGATAGAGAGAGACTAGTTGCCATTCTTCGTGTAAATGATGAAGGTCCTTGGTTAGCTATAGATCACAACAACCAAAAGATATTGTTTGATCTTGAATGAAAAGTAAGTGATACTAGAGCTACCTTGAGACTGTATCACAGAGGTCCTGTAGGGCAAGTAGGTTCTTACTCTAACAATGATCTTGAAGTGAACCTACACACCCTAGTCTATATCTTTACTTACAATGTTGTTCCAAAAGCTAGTGGATTCAATGAGTCCCGTGTTATTGACTTGCATATTCTTCAGAGGATGATACACACTCTACCCATCCAGCTTACTCTTTTAATTATTCAATCCATGTGGGACGTGGTTTATTCTCACCTTTCCACAAAAGCTTTTGTCTCTCCCTCATCATAATAAAAATTCTTGAAGCTCTTAGTATTATCTTGGAGGGAGAACTTACTGAAACCATAACGGAGCACGATATGGTTATTGAGCAGACAACTACTAGCTATGGGTATCAGTACAGTACGGAGGTAGGGCGTTGGTTACGACTTTTGATGTGCAATACCCCAGACAAGTCGAACTTCCACTCGAAGAAGAAAGAGCATCCTGGACCACCACCTTGAGCTTGTGCTGGTAGTTCCCAAACCTAATCTAGGGGTGATATTGAGGCTGAGGTACGAGGGCAATTAGAACATTTGAGAGTTGGCATGGAAACCTAAACAGAGATCTTGCTACAGCTATGCAAATCCTTAACTACCTTCACTAGAAGGTAAGATGCTCAAGAACAATAATGGGCATAATGGATGAAAAGGTTTACTGGATCAAAGAAGGCAATGGTAGCCCTGGGGCCAATGCTGGGGGTGATGAGGATAAAGATGATCATGCTGATGAGGATTGAGTATTTTCCTACTACTATGTACTTCTTTTCTTTAGTTTTCTTTTTTTTTTATATATTTTCATGACCTTTCTTAGGATTTCTTTTTAATTGCTTTGTTTCTTTTCTTTCATTTTATTTTGATCTTCTTGTTCTTTTTCTAGATTTATGCTTCTATTTTGTTTCTTTTTTATTTAGGTACCCGTTCCCTTCTGCCTCCTTGTGATGAATTCAAATATGTAGTAGTTTAAGTGTAATGGAAGTATTTTCTCTTTTCTATTCTTCCTCTTTATTTATTTTGGTCTTCTTGGCTTTGCTTTTATTGTTATATTTTTTGCCATTGAGGACAATGTCCAGTTTGAGTGTGGGGTGGGGTGGTGGGGGGGAGAATGTAGGTATTGAAGATATTTTCCATATCATTTTTGTGTGAAATTTTCAACATTTTTCAGGTTTTCATTATGTAGCAAGAATATAATCTTTTTCTTACTTGGCTATGAATTTTTGTCAAACATTTGTTGGATTTTATGAAATTGATTTATTGGATAGGATATTGCCAAAACTTGAGAATTTAGATTAATCTTATTTATGCATTGGCGTTTGAGTATTATTTGATTCATCTAGTTTGAATATAGAGAATATGATGAATATGGAGAAAGTTTATTGGCTAATTCTTGTTATATGGGTTTAAATTTTGTTTAGTTTTGAGTTGTGATAAGGAATGTGAGGAGATAAAAGATCTTTGAGAGGAAAGATTGTGGAGAATTGTGAAAATTTTTTGTGAGTTGAAAATTGAGCAAAATGAGTTGATTTTTGTTCCCTCTTTAAAGATGAGAAAGTATTATTTTTGCTTTATTATGGGGGCCAATACGGATAGTGAAGAGAAATTCACTTTCTTGAGGCTATGAATTCCCAAAGGTAAAAGAGAAGAAATATTGTTGAAAAAGAAAATGACGAGTGATGACTATAAGGGGGCTAATACGGTGCATAAAGAGAAATCTATGTACTTGAGGCTATCAATTCCCAAAGTTTTTGAAGAATTTGAGAGAAAAAAATTGGGATCTTTCCTTACATCATGACTTGAGTTGTGCAATTTTTGGATTCACAATACTTGAATTGGTAGATAGCTTGACTTGTGTGATTCATGTTATCTATATTTTTACTTGAAGGGTAAAATAATTTTCTTAGACTAAGGTATACACTTGATTAATTTGATTTCAAGAGTTCTGTGATGTCTTGTCAAATGTTTTAGAATTGAATTGTTTTCAAAAAGGTTTGATGAATGGCAAGGGTTGTATCTAAAGTTTGAAAGGAAGTATATCCCTTTCTATGTTTCAAAATTTTGAAATGAAGAAAAGCTTGTGTTTTTTTTTATTTTTTTTATGATTTCTTAGCTAAAGTGTTTTGCATTAGGACAAGTAAAAGTTCAAGTGTGGGGAAATTGATAGGGGCTAAAATTATCACTCTTTTCCTGTTATTTGAGGATATTTTTATGATATACTTGATGTAATAACTGATATATTCTTTCATATTTGATATTTTACCCTTGAAAAGACGTTTTGGAATTTTATTGCAGAAAATGACAAATCGTTACCGTCAGATCACTGCCGGCACCGGCCGTGACCCATGTAACCGACGCTGGCCCCCATGGAACCGGCACCTATTCTAGAGAAATTGGGGAATTTTTGCACGAAAACCAAAGTACGACCAGGCCAACAAAGCACGACCGGCATCGACCATAACCCTCCAAGCCAGTGTCGGCTCCACTCTGGTCCATGTTGGTGAGTTTTCTAATTCTTACGCGGGTTTGGTAATTTGCAAGAGTTTTGGAATTTTCTAATCTCTACTCTGTCCAAAACTCTTAGAGGACAAATTTTAGCATTTGGAAGCCTATTTAAATAAGGAAAACACAAGATAAAATGAGGGAATTGAAGGATCAAATTAGAAAATCACTCATTGAATGAGGAATTCATCAAATCAAGAAGGATTGTTCAAGACAGTCTTCAAAGGAGAAGAAGGAGGCTTGTGTATGCGTGCTTTCTTTTACCTTTGCTTTCTTTTTCTTAAACAATTATGTATTTAATATTTCCATTGTAAATTGACATTATTTTTGGGATTCATGATTTATTGAGTAATTTAGTCTTTTGATCAATTGATTATTGTTCTTCATATTTGATTACTTATTTTACTTACGGAGTTGGTTGATTGATTTTTTTTATTAACTTTCTTGGAAAAGGTGTTGATAAAGATTTCAATTAATTAATTTCGTGTTTGTTATCTTTTAACTTACTTGAAAAAGATGTTAATTGTTAAGAACATAGGTAATCAAAGGTGGTTGATGATTGCTAGAATATGGATTCATTGACTAATTTCTTGTTTTAAATTAGCAAGAATATAGGGGTTTATATGAGGATTGATTTTAATGCATCTTTTGGATAAATTGGTTGAGACATAATATGTTCACTAATTTAACTAAAAGGTAGTGATTCCGTGGATTGCAAATGAAGTAGGTCTATTTTAAATCCTTCATGAAACCAAGATAATAATTGATTGTGATATTGGCTAAGTGATTCATTATCATGTTTTTAAAAGCTTTTATCTAAATTGCATATTTTCTCATCCTTGAGTTATATATATTTCTTTATTATCCTTTTTGTTATTTTATCACTTTATTTTGTTGGTTAAACAATGAATGAAAAGTGATTAGTGTGTACTTATTCCTTTGAGGATCGATACCCGTTAATTTCCTGTGCTATCTTTATGATGAGTATACTTGCTCATATGTGTGTTTTGGAATTAATATTTTAATTAAAACTTGACTAAGGGATGGATTTGAATTTGATGATTTTTATACACAAAAAATTTATACATCAAAGAGCAAGAATTTAACAACTAAGATGATCTCAAATGCACAATCAATGTCCTCTAATTATTTGAAAATGATAGATAATCAACTATAGAAAGTGTTCACAAAAGTTTTAGCCATAATTTCAAGTGAAAAGCTCACTCGAGCAAAATGTCAAACACTTGAGGTGCAACCTCGTAGCTCAAGGGGTTTCAAAAATTTCACACTTATAACAACCAAAAAACTCAAGAATCACAAGAAAAATCAATCCCTAATGATTAACATCGAGGAATAATTTCTAAATAAGTAGAAGTAAAAAACATGACTTTTATAGCTCCCAAATTTAACATGAAAATGAGTTATGGGATTAATATGATCTTGGGAGCACCAATTTAAGATTTGAAGCAAAAAATCAAAAGACCTAATTCAAGACTAGAACCCTAGGTAAAGCTAGCTACATAGAACCCAAAATCTAATAAACTAAGCCAACTAAATCAATACCCAAACACCTCTAACCCAAAAAGGATCAAGAACAAAAGGGATGAGAAGGTTTAGGTAACCAATTGAACTCTTAAAAGAATCTTAGATTAGCTAGAAATCTAAGACCCACTTTAGAAAGAACAATGATCTATCCTAAGAAGATTAGTGATGCGTATTTATTTGGGTATAAAAATCATATAAAAATAAGCACATTCCCAATCAAGTTTAAATTAAAACGTTAACCCCAAATTACACATATGAGCAAGCGTACTCATCTTTAAGCATAGTATAGGGTTTAAACAAGTGTCGATCCTCAAGGAACAAGTATACATTAATCCATTTTCTTTCATTGTTTAACCGACTCAATATAGTGAAAACAAAATAAAAAGAAAAATAAAATAAAATAATATATACTTATCAATGATGGTGAATTATGCAACTCAAATTATTATTTTGACAAACATAATCTTAAAGTACCTAATCATTATCATAATTAATCATTCTCTTGGCATCATGAAGGATTAAAGTAGATTCACTTCTTTGGTCAATCCACGAAATCATTACCTTCTAGATAAATTAGCATTACTTGGTCTCGTCTCAACTAATTTACTCAAAAGATGCATTAAACACAATCCTTAATTAAATTTTCTTGGTCTCGGCAAATTTAAAACATGAAGCTAACCATTAAATCCTTAGTCTCGACAGACATCAATTAATCTTTAATTACCAGTTCCAATCAGTTAACGCCCTTGGTCCAGTAAGTAAATCGACAACGAATATGAAATTAATGAATTGAAATTACCATCAACCCCTTTGGTCCAGAAAGACACAATCAACTAATATCATAATAAGCACAAGTAATTAAATACCAAGAAGAACAACCAATTAATCAAAAGTTCAAATAACTCTAAAAATCATGAATACCGAAAACAATATTAAATTACAATAAAATAATTAACACATCATTGTTCAAGAAAAAGAAAATAAAGTAAAAGAAAGCACTCATAGACAAGCCTCTTTCTTCTTCCTCTGAAGATCTTCTTGCACAATCCTCCTTGGTTTGGTAGAATTCCCCCTTTGATTTGAGTGATTTTCTGTTATGATCTATGAATTCCCCATTTTCTTTTGTGTTTTCCCTCTATTTATAGGCTTAGGAAGTGCCTAAATTATTTGGTATAGGGTTTTTGGTCGATTAGAAGTAGGAAAATACTAAAACTCTGCAAATTGCCAAAAAAATGTGTACAAAAATCGAGGCACCACCTTATTATCAGGGCACAGCCAGTGCCACCTGTAGCCTCACAGCCGGCGCCAGTTGTGTTCTGTTTCTCTAATTGTCAGTCGATTTTCCTTGATTTTCGCGCAACCCTTCCAGAATGCAGCCAGCACCATTTCCAGCTCCCTAGCCGGCGCTGATTCAGTTCTATTCTGCTCCATTTCACTTGCTCTTTTGTCGTCTCGAAGTGCATGCTAGCAACACGTGGCCGGCGCCGGTTCCTCTATCATAGCTGACGCCGCCTCTGTTCTGCTTTGCAATGTTTTTGTCTTATTTTACCCCTAAAATCCAAAATAATGCATAAAATATCTTTCCAAGGGTAAAATCTCAAATATGACGGAATATGACTAGTTAATGAACAAAATATATCACAAAACAGTCTCAAATAACTGAGAAAAATATGACTAATTTAAGCCTTATCAATTCCCCCACATATAGCTCTTTGCTTATCTTCAAGCAAAGTATCAAAGATAAGTAGGACAAACACAAGTGTTGATAAAATCATTCAATCTATTTCAAAATAGTATTCCAATACTTTCCTCATTCAAGAGAACAAAACATATGCTACTACATCTTTCATAACAAATGCAAGACTTATGTAAGTGAAGATTGACTAGTAGAACCATCTCAACACTTTAACATCATTCTCAAACCATTGGAAAGAATTTAGTTAAAAAAAAAAAAGAATATGCATTTCATAAGTTTACTTTTCATATACTCTCTCCACTAATCCGAGATATACCATGATTCTACTTAGGTCAAATAGGACTTTCAAGCTTGTAATGTAAGGGAAAAGGGCTTGTAATGTAGCTTGTCAAATGAAGGATATAGGACAATCAAATATCAAAGAAAATGAGAGTTCGCATGAAAAGGATAAACAAAATGTATCAAGAAATTCCAAACATCTCTTGCTCTCCTATTCCAAAACCAATCAAATCCCATAACCTTGTATAGCAATTACAGTATAGTTCAAGCAAATCCTACATTTTCATCAATCATTCTCAACTCATCAATAATTTTTTTTTTTTTTTTACAAGATCACTCAAATTTTCAGTAATGGTGCTAAGAACTTGATGTGACCTCAAGTTTTTCAGAAATACCTATAGCTTAACCACCATTCTTCTTGTGATCTTTCTTCTCTTTCTCTTTCAATTTTTCTTTCTTTTTCCTCTTTTTTTTTTTTTTTTCAAATGCTGCTGTTGTTTCTTTCTCAGTTTTTCTCTTTCCATCTTTTGTAGCAGCTTTTTGTTTTCTTTTTGTTTTCAATCTTTCTTTTTCTTTTTCTTCTCTTTCTTTTCTCTTTCTTTTCTCTTTTCCCAACTCAACACAACTATTGATGCATGACTGAAAGTAACAAGTCATGATCTTTCCACAAGTATTCTCCCTCAACATTCTCCTACATGTACTTTTATCCATCGAGAGCTATCAAAGATTTGGAAGAATTATTCAAACTCTCAGGACGAAGTAGTGGACAAAGTATGTTAACGGGTTTTAAGAAAGAAATTTACCATGTAGGCTCAAAATAGGCACTAGGGATAATATAAAATAGGTAGGCTTGAAAAGCTCAAACTATCCAAAGAAGGCCTGTTACCGTTATCCCTAAGTTAAATAATGAATGTTTTTCTTATTTCACCTTGAGAGGTATTCAAGTAAGTTCTAGAATGCTCAATGAATTTTAGTGGGAAAACAGGTTTAAGAATAATGTAAAGCATTTGATCAAGAACTACTTAGTCCAAGTGCGTGCAAAAAGTCATGCATAAACCATAAATGATATAGAACATATGCTCTATGATCTATCACAAAGATATGCATTAAAAATATATCTTGAAAGCTCAAAGAAAATCAGAAAAAGTTTGAAAAAAATTTCTGCTCTCAAAAGGTCAAAGAAGAATGAAAAGAAGAATGAAGCATAAAATCGTAGAAGAATAGAAGAATTATCATTCTAATCACTCCCCCACACTTAAACTGGACATTGTCCTCAATGGCCAAACAAATAGAACAAGAAAATATTGCCATGGGAAAAAAATAAATAGGGAAAAGATAAGAGAGAAATTATTTCCATTCATGGTGCATTTCTCTATACAAGAGTTGAGTTCCTGGAGAAAGAGACATTGTCGAAGTACCTAAAAAAAATAAAAAAAACACACCAAAGTATAAAAACTAGAAAAACAAAAAGTGAACAAAAAGAAAAGAAAATAGTACCCAAAAAAAAAAAACGTATAACACAAAAGAAAGAAAGCAAGAGAACCTAAGAAGTTTTATTTTTCAATGTCGAAGAACACCACCACCTACTCGGAATTGGGAAGACTTTCACCAACATAGTGCTTCATGCGATTGCCATTGACTTTGAAAGTGCCCCTGGTAGGGTGAGTAATTTCAAGGGCACCAAAAGGGAATACCTTACTTACCGTGTATGGTCCCAACCACTTGGATTTCAACTTACCCAAAAAAATTTTTAAGCGAGAATAGAATAGCAACACTTGATCACCTTTTGCAAATTCGGGTTGGTGAGTGAGATGCTTATCGTGCCACTTTTTGACCTTTTCCGTATACCTTATTGAATGATCATAAGCATCCTCCTGCAACTCCTCCAAAGCTATAAGTTGGAGCAACCTTGACTTTCTAGCTGCCTCAAAATCAAGGTTAACAAGTTTAATGGCCCAATAAGATTTATGCTCAATTTCGACAGGTAAATGATGTGAAACCCCGTCAAAACCAACCTTAGAGTAAGGGGGTTGGGATGCATATCATATTTTATTGCATGTTTAAATATATTTTTATATGATTTTATGTGCATTGAATTTGTGTTTTATAGTCTAGAGGGCTTGATTATGATTATTGAGTAAGAATGGCAAAATGGTAATTTTTGCCTGAGGTGAGAATATGGAGATAGCTTGGGAATTAAATAGGAAAAGAATTTTAGAGAGGAAATAAGAACAAGAGTTGTTGTGGTTTAGTGGTTAGAGCTTTGGAATTAATTCTTGAGGTCTTGGGTTCAAATTCCATCATAGGAGCTTTAGCTTGGTTAAATTTTATTTTTGCTTGGAAAGTATCATTTTCGGCCTTAGTGGTGTTTGGAGTAGGGTAGAGATGTTGTCCTATGAGAGACACGATAGGAATCTTCAAATCCTACTCTTTTGCTCTACACAAAATTCCTAAGAGGAATTCATTTCCTCTTGATCCTTAATTTTTTCTATTTCTCAATTCATTAGTTTGTTCATTTTGTTCAAGCCAATTTTATTCTAGAAAAAAATTCTAGCAATGTGCGGTGGCTTTGAAGGTTCGAAATGTCTCAGTAAAAGACATCATATGGACCGAAACAATGGAAGAGGGGAAAAGATTTCAAGTGGATTAAATTCCTTAGTGAACTTTCTAAAGATTCACTCTAGCTAGGTTCACTTCCCTTCATGCTTAGAACTGAAGTTTTTCCAGCTTTGTGTGCCTTCAAGGTGACGAAATTCTTAACCACTATTCCCTCCCAAATGCTTCCAGAAAATGGCCCTTTTGATCAGCTTGAAATCTGAATTTTCCTGGCCATTTTCGGACTACACAAATACTGTGCAAAATCAGAAAATTTTCTGGGCAGATTCGCAGCTTTGGAGGTCTGGAACCAAGCTGTATTCTTCCAGTTTTTGTTCAGCACCTTAGCGATGTTTTTCCTCCATGAAGAAGGCTAGAAACCAGCCTTGAAAACCCCAGAAATTCCCCTTCAAATCCTCTGCAAATCGCCTGGAAAAGGGCAGCCGAAAACTGCCCAGGAAATTCCAGCCTTGCGAAAATGCTGTGCAGAATTTTGTCCAGCTTTGTCTCCTAATTCAACCCTAGCCGAAACTCCATCCTTTTTCTGCACAAACCACCCTTAAACCTCCATTAACTGAACTCCATTTTCCTCCCTAAGTTCTGCATGAAAATCTGGCCATGGCTGCCAAAAAAATTCTGCAATCATGCCTTGATTTGGATACCAAAATTCTAGCCATTATGATTTAACAACTTTCCATAAAATATACCTCAAACAACCAGACCTTCCCTTCACCATTAGACTCCTTAATTTCAGCCACCACTAGCCTCCTTCAACCAGCTTTCATCCAGCCAAAATTCTGCATAAGTAATCGGCCATGGCAGATTTCCAAGAGCTCTTCCATAATCAAAGATATTCTTGAATATTTAGTTTCTAAATTTGCTTCATAAAAATATTCTTCAAGGATTCCAACAACTAGCCTTCCCTTTTCCCTTCCAAACCAGAAAAACCATCTACCTAAACCCTATAGAAAATTGGAAACCCTAATCCTCATAGAATTTCGATAGCCTCTATCCAAAAGCTCTCTACTCTCTTCAACCTTCAAAAACACATAGTACACCAAGAACACCTACTCCTTCCTTTCACCTAATACCTCTCCAAATCACTTCAAACTACCTCTAAAAATTCCAGATTTCATCTATTCATTGCTGTGAGTCCATCCGCACCATTTTTAACATCAAACTCCAAAATCTACCTTGCACTTTTGGATAAAAAACCAGAAATGTTGTGAAGGCTCAAGAACACCTTCAAGGTAGGATTATTCAATCAACTTCATCTTTGCTAATCTTCAATCTCTAATGAATATATATGTGTTTAAGCATGCTAATGAGCCTTCTTCCTCTCTCTCTCTCTCTCTCTCTCTCTCTCTCTCTCTTGGCCGAATGGTTTCTTCTCCATGGCCATTCTTCCTTCATCTCCTTTGGACAGATTTAGGCATCTAGGGCTTGAGATTCATTCGAAACTACTTCAAGGAATTCATCAATCAAGTAAGCCGTTTTAACCCTTCTTTTAAATTCTAGATTCATATCTCTAGGATGATGTTGCTAGAAGATGGATTGCGGATAAGGTTTGAGTATATATTGTTGAGGTTGAAGCATGAATGTATGTATGAATATGAAGGAGATGGGATTTATGCATGGATGGACTATCTTGGTTGATTGTATGATGATTTGAAGTTTAATACATGTCTCCATGTCATAGGTAGTATTTGTGATGAAGTATGCTAGAGATTATGTTACCTTTGGTGAATAGGATTTATATTCATGTTGGATTGTTGAAGCAATGATCATATTTATGCTAGTAAAGGTTAGATCATGTCTTGATAAATTTAGATCTATGCTTATATGCATGATTTGGATGATTTGATGAATTGAAGGATTGTATATGTCCATGATTGTGGTTAGCCATAGAAGTATGCTCATGATCTAGTTGTCCCAAAGCTAATTTTTATTTCATGAATAAAATATTTCATAATGGGATTTTGCTAGTAATTTCCAAAAAAACCATAGGAGGGGTAAATTTGGATTATTATATATAATAAGGATATTTTAGTCAAATAAATAATAGCTTTTGCTAGAAAAATAAAATATATAGATATTATATATAAAATGATAATATCAAATAAAGCCTTTTATGGAAATAATCATAATTAATAAAATATTTATTACTAAAAATTTAATTATTATCTTTTAATCAAAACCCATTAAAAATTTATTTATTATCTTTCAAGCAAGACTCATTAAATTTATTTTCACCTAATTTTAGTTATCAATTCTTTTCTAGCAATTAATTATTAATAAATTATTATTTTACCCAGTACCACCTAGGACTTTTCATCAAATAAACTCTAAATTATTTTAGCAAGATTCAAACCTTCAACTTATTAGTACTTATTTCCCAAAAAACTAATTATTTTAAATATTAAATTAACCTTGGCTTATAAACCTTTTTATTTATTATTTGACCTTAAAGCTTGGGACAGTAAGATCATGGTTGTAGTAGTGAGTTGAGTTAGTTTATTTGTGAAAGTGAATCTTTGGCTTGAGTTTGATTGTGGTTTGTATTTACCCCATGCGAGGTTAGGTCAGCTGTTGGAGACCTTTGTTGTGAGCAAGGATCAGGTAAGCTCCTGCATAAAACCTGTTTGATGAAAAATGATTTTTTTTTTTTTATGGCAAGCCAAATGTAGAGTGCAGGGTCACTCATTTCTGTAAAGGCAATTGAGGATTATTTCCATTCTCATTTTAGACAAATAAATTATTTGCAAATCAAGGGGCGGTTTTACTCAAAACCTAAAATTCTTTCTAAAACCAGTTTTGCCCCAAACTTTGAAAAACCTTAATTGCCATTTTCAAGTGGAACTATGTTTTGTTCATTTTTCCCAAGTGGGATACGTTACGTTGAATACTCAATAAGGGTTGGCTAGTAGTGCTAGTTTTGAAGAGCAAGAGTGAGTCTTCTAGCAAGAGGCCACCTCTAGAAGATAAGCTCAACTTAGAGAAACATCAGTACTACTTAGTCATGTCGGTCCGAGCTAGCAGTGTTCTTTTTAGTTAAGTGACTATGTTTTGCCGGAATGGACACCCGGTTGTTGTTTGGGTATAGAGAAGGAGGAGTATCTTGCCCGGTAGGCCGATCACCTACCTTTTGTCAGTCTGCACAAAATGTGGCATTCTGACCAGTAGTATGTACAAAGTGTGACATACTGACTATGTGGACATGGGGCCCAACGTGTGGTAACACATTACCACCCTTTTTGAGTGGTTGATTTTATTGTACCTGTATGGTTTGAAAGCCAAAAGGCCACTCTTGTTTTTGAACATCATTCATTGCTTGCCAGTATTTCTTTTGTCAGTCTGCACAAAGTGTGGCATTCTGACCGTTGTATGGTTATGTGGCCCAACGTGTGGTAACCCATGACCACCTTTATGAGTGGTTGATTTTATTGTGCACTTGTATGGTTTCAAAAAGAGGAAAACACCACTCTTACTTTTGACTAATGTTTATTGCTTGCCAATATTTCTCTTATAAAGATTTCACACTTTGCATTCACGAACTGTTTTCACTGAACACCCAAAGCACACACGGACTTACTGAGATTTCTGTCTCATCACCTTCTTACCATGATTTTAGGTCGATCCTGCTGTGGGGATGAGTAGCTAGTGTTTTCTTCCTTGGAAGAGAATGTTGTCTTTTATTTTTATGTATTGCTTTGGGGAGTTGAGAGTGGAAGATTTTATTTATGGATTTGTTTTTCTTTTGGGAATTCTTGGATTCATTCTGGGTTTTAATAAATTTTAAGTTAAAATATTATTTTTATTCTGCTATTTTATTTGTGTGACCTAGTTATAAAGACCCTTGTCCTTTGGACGGGGCGACATCTCTGGCCCTGGCGGGCCTAGGTAGCGGGGTGTTACAAATGACATGCTTTTCCATAAACTAACCGAAAAGGCATCATGCTTTTCTCCGGCAACAGCGCCAAAAACTTTATGCGTATTTGTTTGGGTATAAAAATCATATAAAATAAGCACATTCCTAATCAAGTTTAAATTAAAACGTTAACCCTAAATTACACATATGAGCAAGCGTATTCATCATTAAGCATAGTATAGGATTCAAACGAGTGTCAATTCTCAAGGAACAAGTATGCATTAATCACTTTTCTTTCATTGTTTAACTGACTCAATAAAGTGAAAAGGAAATAAAAAGAAAAAGAAAATAAAATAAAAGAATATATACATGTCAAGGTTAGATAATTATGTAACTCAAATCATTATTTTGACAAACATGATCTTAAAGTACCTAATCATTATCCTAATTAATCATTCTCTTGGCATCATGAAGGATTGAGGTAAAATCACTTCTTTGGTCAATCTACGAAATCACTACCTTCTAGATAAATTAGTATTACTTGGTCTCGTCTCAACTAATCTTTAATTACCAGTTCCAATCAAGTAACGCCCTTGGTCCAGTAAGTAAATCGACAACGAATATGAAATTAATGAATTTAAACTACCATCAACCCCTTTGGTCCAGTAAGTTAATAGAAAGACACAAGTAACTAATATCGTAATAAGCACAAGTAATTAAATACCAAGAAGAACAACCAATTAATCAAAAGCTCAAATAACTCTAAAAATCATGAATACCGAAAACAATATTAAATTACAATAAAATAATTAACACATCATTGTTCAAGAAAAAGAAAATAAAGTAAAAGAAAGCACTCATAGACAAGCCTCTTTCTTCTTCCTCTGAAGACTTTCTTGCACAATCCTCCTTGATTTGATAGAATTCCTCCTTTGATTTGAGTGATTTTCTGTTATGATCTATGAATTCTCCCTTTTCTCTTGTGTTTTCTCTCAATTTATAGGCTTAGAAAGTGCCTAAATTCGTTGGTGTAGGGTTTTTGACCGATTAGAAGTAGAAAAATACTAAAACTCTGCAGATTACGAAAAAATGTGTACGAAAATTGAGGCACCACCTTATCATCAGGGTACAACCGGCGCTGCCTACAATCTCATAGTCGACACCAGTTGTGTTCTATTTCTCCAATTGTTTGCCGATTTTTTCTTGATTTTTGTGCAACCCTTCCAAAATGTAGCCGATGCATTTTCCAGCTCCCTAGCCAGCACCGATTCGGTTCGGTTCCACTCTATTTCACTTGATTTTTCATTATTTCGAAGTGCGTGCCAGTAGCACGTGGCCAGCGCCGGTTCCTCTATCATAGCCGACGCCGCCTATGTTCTGTTTTACGGCGCTTTTGTCTTATTTAACCCCTAAAATCTAAAATCATGCATAAAATACCTTTCTAAGGGTAAAATGTCAAATATAAAGGAATATGACTAGTTATTGAACAAAATATATTACAAAATAGTCTCAAATAACTAGAAAAATATGACTAATTTAAACCCTATCAATTAGTGACTTAATTCTTAGGTTGGACTAAAGCCTAAGAGAAGTCTTGATTGATTTTGGAATCATCCAAGAGGAACTCTCTCTAGAGATAACCAATCTATTTTCTCTATTCAAATATCCAGAAGTTGTGTTTACAAGAGCTATAATGGCATATATATAGATGCCTTGCCCTAAACTAATTAGCAAACTAATCCAAACTATTAAATGGCCTTAATACAAGCTTTGAGGCCCTATTACATGCCTTAAAATAAGTTAAAATATAATAAAAGTCGTGAAAATTAAATTACAAATATAAAAGGCTGAAAATAAGAAAATTAGAAAAAAATCGGGATTGACTCGACTAGGGTTGCCGCCGGCTCTGGCACACGCAGCCAGAGCTGGTGCCGACAGTGTTCTATCTAAAATAGAACACTACTGGCTTCGGGCCAGCGTCGGTTCCATCTCTCTTGGCTGGAGTCGGTTCGGCTCTGGGGCACCCTCCCCTATTTTGTTACCCTTC
The DNA here is from genome assembly GCA_026120185.1 of Voacanga thouarsii. Lineage (NCBI taxonomy): Eukaryota > Viridiplantae > Streptophyta > Magnoliopsida > Gentianales > Apocynaceae > Voacanga > Voacanga thouarsii. The sequence goes on along the minus strand of JANUWF010001035.1, from coordinate 41,256 downwards.
TATCCCTACTCATTTGACCTCCATTTCTTCTCCATGTGTCTCCTTGATCTTCCAAATAAAATGTTGGTCATTTTGAGCTCTTCTTAATACTCTTTTAGCCTTCAATCATTGTTTAAATGTTGGCTTGATTCTTCACATGGATTGTTGCTTGTATTGTGCGTCTTTTGGTCCTTCTTTTACTATCCATCTCTTCACAATCTTCTTGGACCTGGGTTTGTTAAATTTGTTATCTTGTAAATTTCCTTGAATCCTCTTGAATATTGTTCTTACCTATAAAACCATGAAGTGTGATTATGTTATTTTTTCTTTTTCTTGGAAAAGGCCTCCATGCCTAAATTGATTCCTATTAGGGATTCTTTTTTAGCTTAACAAATTTGCAGTAAATAAACCCAAAACACTACAAGATTTATGCACTTTAAAGCTTCAAATAGCTATTCAAACATCAACCCAACATATAAGATCAATTTTTCAACAAGAAAATCAAGAAAAATAAAAGTTTTGAAGATTTTTTTGAAGCACCTTCCCTAGTGATGAATTTGCTCTATTTTTCTTGAAACTTTGAAGCATTTTTCTTAAAGAACCAAGCCTTGATAAGGATCAAGCTTCCCTCACTTTGATTCCAAACTATTTTATACGATCTTGGGGCTGATTTTTCAATAGTTTTGTGGCTAAATTTGGGGTAAAAAGTAAGACCCAATTAAGTTCTCAAAACAGTGAATATAGCTAAAAAAACAAGTTACATAATTCAAATCCTAGGACTCTAAGTCAAAATAAAGAACTTAGAACTCTAGAAATAAGAATCAAGTCTACTAATTCATACCTAAGAACCCTTAACCCAACTAAGGAGCCAAGAACAGTTGAAGAAGACGAACTAGGCAATCAAAATAAACCTCTACTCTAGACCCTTAGATTAGAAAGAAACTAAGATTCTATTTTGATAGGTTAGTTTAATCTATCCTTAAGAGTTTATAGATACAAGTCAAAGGCAACGAATGGAATCCTAAGATTGGTCTTGGCCTTCATGGAAAAACCCTCAAAGAACTCTCTCAAGAGTGTCTTTAGATCTTAATAATAATAATATCCAACCTACATTTGAAATATTATAATGCCACATATATAAGCATCTAAATCTAACTAAGGCGAAATGAAATCTCACCTATTCATGCCTTTAGAAGGTAAAAAATATCCCTATTATATAATGAAAGTTGTGGAATTTTAACTGAGAACAAAACAGAAAAAGAAATAGAAAACTTAAGCAAAACTAGGCTTTGGCCGAAGTGGGCCGGTGCCGGTTTGAAATGGCAGTTGGTGCTGGCTGATGGGGGCTAAAATCATCACTATTTTCCTAATTATTTGAGGTTAAATTAAAATAATTTTGATGTAATAACTAAGAATATTCATTCCTATTTGACATTTTACTTGTAAAAAGTGTTTTTGACAAATTTATGTAGATTTAAGTTGATTTTGAGCAAAAAAAATTAAATTCCAGCTTACATCTAGTTCTAGGTCCAACCAATGCACTGATTCCAAGTCTATTTTGGCCAAACAAAGAAAAAAACAGAGCAAAAGTGCAGGGGCAGACCAGAATGTACCTGGCCCCAGGTCCAACCTGTACAGTGGCAATTTTGTGCACAAATTCTACTTAGAGTAGACTTCTCAAGCCACAAATTTTGGTATGAATGAGGCCTATAAATACAAGAGAATAACATCTCTAAATCAGTTTTTACCTTTTGGATTTGCAAACCCATTGGAAACTCCTTGAGAAACATCAAGATTTAGAAGGATCAACGAAAACTTTTTGGAGAAGAAGAGGAGGTTGCTCAAGAAGGCTTCAAGGAAGAAGAAGAAGGCTTACTTGTCTATAAGTGGTTTCTTTTTCTCTTTTTTGTAATATATTGACAATTTGAGTTTTAATTATTTTAATTATATTTAAAGAATGTTTTTAGATTCATGACTTTGTATTGATTTTAGTTCTTTGATCAATTGATTATTGTCTTTGGTTTTTTGATTACTTGTTATCATTGGTTATTGATACAGGTTCTTCTAATTGACTTGGGAAATGATGTTAGAAGTTTATTGCATTGATTTCATATTTATTGAATCTTAATAGACTTGAGAAACAAAGTTAAGATTAAATAACCTAAGTGATCAAAGATTAGTTGATTTCACCTCGAGCAAAGAGTCATTGGCTAGTTTCATGTTTATGAGGTATGAGTTGAATGCATCTTTTGGCAATTTTAATACGATTGTGAAATTTGCTAAATTAATCAAGAGATAGTGATTCCATGGATTAGCAAAAAAGTGGAGTCTACATAAGTAAATTCATGACTTGGGAAACGATTGGATCTTACTTAAGTTCCTTCATGATGCCATGATGATAATTAATTGTGATAAGTGCTAATCAATCATTGTTATGTCTTTGAGGATTTTTTTTCTATTTACATATCTTTTCTCTTTATTCTTACTCCTTGATAATCCTTGTGACTTCTCTTGTGTGAACTTGGTCTATTCTCTAGTATATTAGGTTAGTATTTTATTTATCTCTTTTTATTTTATTGGCTAAACAATAAAGATTTAGGTAAAGTAAGGTGGGGTCCTAAGTTCTCGTGGATTCGATACTTGCTATTCTCTATACTATACGATGGGTATAGTTGCCCGTATGTGTAGTTTTAGTAGTTAGCATTTTATTAAAACTTGATTGATTGTGTAATTTGTTGGTAATATTTTCTACACTAAAAAACATGCATCATAGGATGTGATCTGAAAAAAATTGGCCAATCGACCAAGAAGGGCCAGCACCGATTCGACTTACAGGGCCGGTGCAACTTAGGCACTGTTCTTAAACAACCGACTTATTTTCTTGTCTACAACCCTCTCTTGTGCTCGTTTGGCCTTCCATACATATTGTTGGGTAAATGCAACTTTCTTTGACCCTTTATTTGGCACCCATCTCTTCATACTTTTCATGTTTTTTGGCTTATTAGTTGGTTTTGCTTAAATTCTCCCTTGTAAGCCTTCAGGTCTTGGATTCTTCCAAGGTGCAATGAAGTGTGGCTTATAGTTCCATCCTCCTTCTTTAGCTTTAGCATAATTCTTGGATGGATTCCTATCATTTGCCCCTTCTTTGTGCAAATTTGTCTTCAAATGAGCACCTTCATAAGATTTCAAGCAAGAAGTTTTGTTGTGAAAACAAAACGTTAGCCTATGTTCCCCCACATAAAGTGAATTCTTCCCATCTTCTTTACTCTTTCTTTTTGTATCTTTTCCCTCTTTGTTTTTATTTTTCAAGCACAAAAGAGTTACTCTCATTTTATCTACATCTCCTCTCATCTTTTTATTCTCTTCCTTGACTCCCTCTTGTTTTGAGGTCTCCCTTTGCACTCTTTTTTTCCCTCTCATCATTTTTCTTCTTATTCTCTTTCTTTGGAAGATCACCTACCACATTTTTGTTTTTCTTATTGTCTCTTATTTTTCTTTGCACTTCTCTCACCTTACTTGGGGGTAGGGGTAAAAGAGTATAGAGCTTGCTTTCTTTGATAATTGAGTAGGAATTTCTTCTTCCGTAATGCAACATACTCTTATCAAATTACCATGTGGCCATCCTAAAATTAAGTGTCTAGCTTGTATAGGGATTATATCACAAACAATTTAATCTTGATATTTCCCTATTTCAATTGTCAACAACATTTGTTTGTTCACCCTCAATTTCCCACTATCATGGAACCATTGTAATTTATAGGGATTAGGGTGTTTTATCATATATAAACCCCATTCTTCTACAAGACTAGCACTCACAACATTGATAAAGCTCCCTGCATCAATGATAGCAACGCATGACTTTTGGTTGATAAGGTAATGGAACTAGAAAATATTGTTTCTTTGTAAGCTTTTCTTCACTTCATTATCACAATCATCTCTCACAACATAAGTTCCAATTTCTTTAATTGCAAAACCGGCTAAAGGGTAAAGGGATGGCAAAATGATTCCTTCATTACTATAATTATCTTCACCATTATGCTCCTCATTCCATCTCTCATCTCCACAATCCTCCTTTCCGCTAGTTAACTCTCCCTAGGTATTGGTAAACTTCAATTTGTTGGTTGGACACTCATATGAGGTTTGTCCATAAACTAAGCATTTGAAGCATTTGATGTCCCTAGTTTTTAGATGTCCCTCAATACCTTTCCCATTTTTCTTGGCCAATTCTTCTCTAGGCTTGTAGGGCTCTCTTGGTGGTGTTGGTGGTTTTGGCTTCTCTTATCTCTCTCGAGGTTGGTGGTTGAAAATATGATTAGTGTAGATGGTTTCTTTGAAATGTGACTTTCTTTTGAATTGTCCATTAATTTTAATGGCTATATGCACTATCTCCTCCGAAGTCTCATAAGAATGTAACTTAAACACATTTGCTATTTCCTTATTCAACCCACTCAAAAACCTTACTTTTGTAGCCCTCACATCCTCAACAATATTTGCCCTCATCAAGGTCACCTCCAACTCCTTATGAAAATCCTCTACACTTTTATTTCCTTGTCTAAGCGCATGTAATTTTTAGTAAAGCTAGTTATAGTAGTGTAGGGGTACAAACCTCCCTCTCACAAATTCCTAAACAATTCTCAAGTGGCAACCAGTTGATCTTGAAGAATCGCAAGAAAATTAAATACGCAGTGGAAGACAGTAAATTAAAATTTTTCTTGAGCCAATCTAGGAATACTTACTTCTAGGGGGATTAACTTTAATAACGGGAGTCAAATTCGGGTTCAACGGTACTTGTTGAACAGAAACGTCTACTTGTTTCGCAGGGACACCAGCTAACCATCTGCTCCTTCATATCAAACACTTAACATGTTTGTAAGCTCATAACCTTCCGGAATATTCTCTAACCACTATGAAACCAGTGAAAGTAGAATTAGAGTAAAGAAAATTGGAACAAAAGAGGAAGAGCTAAACGCTAAGGAAAAACGAAGGAAAACAAAATAAGAAGAACGACAACTGTTTCAATGAGATGCCCTTTATAAATATTATTAGCTTTCCTTTTCTTTTGAGAAAAAAAAAAAAATCATCCACCTCAATTTCTTTCTTTCCTTTTTTCCTCTTTTTTCATTTTTATCTTTTACATGGCTACTTCTATCAAAAGTCTAATGGGCGATACTCTCTTAATTAGTCCAAGGACTAATTAAATAGCTCCCTTATTAATAAATTAATACATTTGGGCCTAATATTAAAATTATCCAAGGTAATTAATTAATAAATTAATTAATTAAATTAGCCCTTTTTATTAATTAATTAAACTACTTAGGCCCAATATAAAATTATCCAAAATAATTAATTAATAAACTAATTTATTAAATTGGCCAAATTAAATATTCTAACCTAAAATAAATAAATAATTGGACCCCTAGAATAATTCTTCCAATAATAAATTCACCTAATAAGCCCATACAGTAAATAAATTTACTAAGGTTATTTGAGCTACTATGGGGATCAAAAGACATATTATTCTTGGCTACTAAAAATGACCAAAATACCCTTACTAACAAATAGCTGTATTTTAATCATTTTAAATATTCCATTTATCACCATATGAAAATATTGACCATAAGAATAATGTTACAAGTGCAGTGTCTCTAACCTATAGGTGTAATGATGAAAATACCTATTTACATAACACCCATCATTGAGATTGAAAAATAGTACTAACACCTTTCTCAATGGCATCTACCATCATTTGATAACTAGTCCGATAATCCACAACTTGCAGTACGTATCTACTTATCACAGGGAGCTATCCAAAAGTGTATATATTTAGTCATGTTTCCCAGAGCCTTAAAACATTAGATATCCCAGATAATCACAAGGGGGTGATTTCTTCACGTAATAAAGCATAAAGACTCTATTGTATAAATTTGTCTTAATTAACTAGAGTAATACACCCAAACATTTAAGGTTATTGACCTTGTGATAAGATCTTTCCCAACATACATCAAAATGTACAAGTCCAGCTTCACCAAACCACCAACTTATACTCAAGTCCTAGGGTACTCATCCACGCAGTAGCTGCGATAAACCATCTTTATTTATTTTAGTACTTTACTAAAGATTATTATCACGTGATGTAGTTCTACGTATTCCAAATATGCTTACACTATTGGTGTGAGTGGACTACTCACTGGCTAAAGGTAAACCATTTCCTATCTAGAAATTATAGTGTAGTGATCTAAACCTTGATAAAGTATCCAACTTCATCAATCGATGAAGAATTTTTTTTTTTTTTTTTTTTTTGCTTATGTGTTAATAGCTCATAATCTATACCTTACTATGAAAGTAGGATCCAATCATGTAGATTACTTACTAACATATTTAAGCCTTTAATGTGCAAATATATGTTAACAAACAACTATTAATGAATGAAACTTTTATTAATTTTTACAATACAAAAATGCATAGTACATTTTGAGTAAATATTCCAATAATCTCCCACTTGTACTAAATGGACTGTAATAGTCCATATGCACCTACCCTTATAACGTCCAAGCATCTTAAATTGTGATACAGCTCTAGAATTATCACAATATATTATTATAGGCCTATCCATGTGTGGCACAACTCCAAGTTCTGTGGGAAACTTTTCGAGCCAAACCATTTCTTTAGAAGCTTCTGAAGCTGCCACATACTCAGCTTCCATGGTAGAATCAGCAATGCAAGATTGCTTGATACTCCTCCATGAAATAGCCCCTCCAGATAAAGTGAAGACATATTTACTAGTGGGTTTTCTTTCATTTATCTGCCTAAAAATATGAGTCTGTGTAACCAGTAGGAACTAAGTCATCAGCTTTGCAAACTAGCATATAGTCCCTCGTTCCCTTTAGGTACTTGAGTACATGCTTTACAGCTTGCCAATATTTTTGCCCAGGATTTGACTGATACCTACTAATCATGCCTACTATAAAGGAGATATCCGGCCTAGTACAAAGTATGACATAGAAGAGACTTCCTACTTGTTGGAATGTATGTCCTCTAGACTAGGTTTCTAATGTAATTATCGAATTTATTAATAAAAAAATTTATTCTCAAAATTTAATTGTGAATTTACATTTTATTTGTGCACGATTTACATTTGAAAAAGATCCATTGTGTTTAAATAAGTAATTCATGTAAATGATGGTCTTTCGCAGTAAGGTATGGATCATATATTACTTAACACATGTAGTCCATTCACTTCATAGCATGAGCATATTTCGAATACGTAGAACAGGACCTGTAATAGTGGTTTCTAAAAGTACTATTTAGAAGAAATCTAGACTATTATTGCTACAATATAGACTTATACGCTACTACTTGAGTATGAGTTGGTGGTCTAACAAAGCTAGAACCATGTACTTTAATATGTTGTAGTTGGGTTCTATCGTAGAGCCGATACACTTGTATGTCGGGTATATGTGACTAGTTAATTAAGATAGACTTGTACAAGATAGTTTCTGCGTTATATCACCCATTGTGACTATTCAAATGACCTAAATATCCAGGGTCCTAGGGAACATGACTTGGGTGTTTACTCTAGGGAAGTTCCCTTAGAAAGCGGAAACATTCCAAGAGTCATGAATCATTGGACTAGTGGTCTAAGGATGGTAAATGTCTTTTAGAGAGGTGTTACTATACTTCTCCTCTCTAAATGTATGGTGATGCATAGAGGGGTATTTTAGTTATTACACCTACAGATCGGAGACTTTACTAACACACATTGTCCTTGTGGTCAATATTTTCTTATGGTGATATTAGAAAATATTTAAAATACAAAATATAGCTATTTTTATAGTAGGGGTATTTTAGTCATTTTAGTAGCCAAGACGATGTGTCTTTTGGTCCTCGAAATAGCCCATAAGTCTAGATAGGTTTGGGTTGAGGGATTGATCTTATATTAAATAGATTTTATTTTATTCGAGTAGCCTAGTTTAATTGTTGGGTTAGAATAAAATAAAAGGTCTAAAGAGAGAGAATTATTTATTGGCCCATTTGGGTTATTTAATTAATTTAATTATTGGGCTTGTATTAGTTTAGGAATAATTAAATTAAATTAAAGGATAAACCCAATGAACTGGGCTAAGGCTTGAGGTTTATATTTGTAACACCTCGCTACCTAGGCCCGCCAGGGCTGGGGATGTTGCCCCGTCCAAAGGACAAGGGATCTTTATAACTAGGTCACACAAATAAAATAGTAGAATAAAAATAATACTTTAATTTAAAATTTATTACAACTCAAGATTAAATCCAAGAATAAATCTACAAATTCCCAAAAGAAACGCAAATCCATAAATAAAATCATCCACTCTCAACTCCCCAAAGCAATACATAAAAATAAATGACAAAATTCTCTTCCAAGGCAGATAACACTAGCTACTCATCCCCACAGTAGGATCAACCTGAAATCATGGAAAAAATGGTGATGAGACAGAAATCTCAGTAAGTCCGTGTGTGAGTGTCCAGTGGAAATAGTTCATGTATACAAAGTATAAAATTCTTTATAAAAAAAAAATCACTGGCAAGCAATAAACATTAGTCAAAAGCAAGAATGGTGTTTTGGCTTTTCCAACCATACATAATCAATAAAATCAACCACTCAAAAAGGTGGTCATGGATTACCACACGTTGGGCCTCATAACCAGTCAGAATGCCAACACTTTGTGCAGATTGACAAAAAAGGTAGGTGATCGGCCTACCAGGCAAGATATTCCTCCTTCTCTATACCCAAACAACAATCGGGTATCCATTCTGGCAAAACACAGTCACTTGACTGAAAAATAAACTGCTAGCTCAGATCGGCACGACCTACTAGACTGACATCTTATTCGGGTAGGACTCACCCTTCAGAGATGGCTACCTACTGAAAGACTTACCCTAACCCCTCAAAGACTAGCCCCAACAGTCCATCCTTATTGAGTACTCAACGTAACATGTCCCACTTGGGAGAAAATGAACAAAATATAGTTCCACATGAAAATGGCAATTAAGGGTTTCCAAAGTCTTTATCAAAATCAGTTGTAGAAAGAGTTTTGAGTTTGAGTAAAACTGCTTATGGATTTTCAAATAACTTGTTTGACTGAAATAAGGAGGAAATCAATCCTCAATTGCCTTTATCGAAATGAGTGTTCATGCACTCTACATTTGATTTGCCATAATAAACATTTTACATCAATCAGGTTTTATGCAGGAGCTTACCTGATCCTTGCTCACAATAAAAGGTCTCCAACAGCTGACCTAACCCCGCATGGACAAATACAAACCACAATCAAACTCAAGACAAAATCCACTTTCTCAATTTAAAACAACTCAACTCACTATTACCATGATCTTAGTGTCCCAAGCTTTAAGGCTAAACAATAAATAAATAGGTTTATAAGCTAAGTCTAATTTGATATTTAAAATAATTAAGGTTTTGGGAAATAAGTACTAATAAGTTGAAGGTTTAAATCTTTCTAAGAAAAATTTAGAGTTTATTTGATGAAGAGTCCTAGGTGGTATTTGGTAAAATAATAATTTATTAATAATTTAGTTGTTAGAAAATAATTGATAACTAAAATTAGTTGAAAATAAATTTAATGAGTCTTGCTTGAAAAATAATAAATAAAATTTTAATGGGTTTCGATTAAAAGATAATAATTAAATTTTTAGTAATAAATATTTTACTAATTAGGATTATTTCCATAAAAGGCTTTAGTTGATTTCATTATTTTATATAATATCTACATATATATTTTTTTTATTTTTTATCAAAAGCTATTATTTATTTGACTAAAATATCCTTATTATATATAATAATCCAAATCTACCCCTCCTAGGGTTTTTTCGAATTTTCTAGCAAAATCCTAATATTAAATATTTTATTAAGGAAATAAAAATTAGCTTAGGGACAACTAGATCATGATCATATTTCTATGGCTAACCACAATCATGAACATATATAATCCTTCAATTCATTAACTCATCCAAATCATGCATATAAGCATATATCTAAACTTACTAAGGCATGATCTAACCATTACTAGCATAAATATAATCATGACTTTAATAATCACACAAGAATATAAATCCTATTCATCATAGATGACATAATTTTTAGCATACTTGATCATGGAGACATGCATTAAACCTCAAAACATCATACAATCAACCAAGATAACCCATCCATGCATAAATCCCATCTCCAACATATTCATACATATATTTCAACTCATCACAACAATATATACTCAACCCTATTCATGATTCATCTTCTATCAATATCATCATAGAGACATGAATTTAGAATTTAAAAGAAGGGTTAAAAAGGCTTACTTGATTGATGAATACCTTGAAGGAGTTTCGAATGAATCTCAACCTCCAGATGTCTAAATCCATCCAAAGAAGATGAAGGAAGCATGTCCATGAAGAAGAAGCCATTCGGCCAAGAGAGAGGGAGTGTTCGGTCAAGAGAGAGAGAGAGAGAGAAGAAAGTCCATTAGCATGCTTAAACACATATATGTTCATTAGAGATTGAAGATTAGCGAAGATGAAGTCGATTGAATAAACCTACCTTGAAGGTGTTCTTGACCCTTCACAAAATTTCTGGTTTTTGATTTAAAAGTGCGAGTTGGATTTTGGAGTTTGATGTTAAAAATGGTATGGATGGATTCACAGTAGTGCATAGATGAAATCTAGAATTTTTAGAAGAAGTTTGAAGTGATTTGGAGAGGTATTAGGTGAAAGGAAGGAGTAGGTGTTCTTGGTGTGCTGTGTGTTCTTGAAGGTTGAAGAGAATAGAGAGCTTTTAGGCTTGGAGGCTACCAAATTTCTGTAGGGTTTAGGGCTGTCGAATTGCTTGTAGGGTTTTGGAAGATGATTTTCTGGTTTGGAAGGGAAAAGGAAAGGCTAGTTGTTGAAATCTTTGAAGAATATTTTTGGGAAGCAAATTTGGAAACTAAATATACAAGAATATCTTTGATTATTGGAGAGCTTTTGGAGTACTGCCACAGCCGACTGCTTGTGCAGTATTTTGGCTGGATGAAATCTGGTTGAGGGAGGCTAAGGGTGGCAAAAAATAAGGAGTATAATGGTGAATGGAAGGTCTGGTTGTTTGAGGGATATTTTATGAAAGGTTGTTAAATTATGGTAGCTGGAATTTTGGTAACTAATCAAGCATGATTGCAGTAATTTTTTTGGAAATCTTTTAGGGCAGCCATGATTGGATTTTCATGTAGAAGGTTGGGGAAGATAATGGAGTTCATTTCATGGCTATTTATGGGAAGACTATAAAGAAAATTGGAGGAGTTTCGGCTAGGGCTGAATAAGGAAACAAGGTTGGAAAAATCACTGCACAGAATTTTGCAAGGCTGGAATTTTCTGGGCAGTTTTTGGGTGCCCTTTTCCAGTCGGCTTGCAGGGAGTTTGAAGGGGATTTTAGGGGCTTTCAAGGCTGGTTTCCAGCCTTCTTTATGGAGGAAAAATGTGGCTAAGATTCTGAACAAAATCTGAAATGAAACAGCTTGGTTTTGGACCTCCAAAGCTGCGATTTTGCCCAGGGATTTTCCTGGTTTTGCATAGCCTTTGTGTAGTCCGAAAATGGCCAGAAAAATCCAGGTTTCAAGCTGATCAAAAGGGTAATTTTCTGGTAGCATTTGGGAGGGAATAATGGTTAAGAATCTTAACACCTTGAAGGCACAACAAGTTGGAAAAATTTCAGTTCTATGCATGAAGGAAAATGAACCTAGCTAGAGTGAAGTTTTAGAAAGTTCACTAGGGAAATTTAATTCACTTGAAATCCTTCCCCCTCTTCCATGGTTTCGGTCCATAGGATGTCTTTTACTAATACATTTGAACCTTCAAAGCCATAGCACATTGTTAGAATTTTTCTAGAATAAAATTGGCTTGAACAAATTGAACATCCTAATGGATTGAGAAATAGGAAAAATTAAGGATCAAGAGGAAATGAATTCCCTTTAGGAATTTTGTGTAGGGCAAAAGAGTAGGATTAGGATACTCCTATCATATCTTTCTTAGGACAACATCTCTACCCTACTCCAAGCACCTAAGGCCGAAAGTAATACTTCCCAAGCAAAAATAAAATTTAACCAAGCTAAAGCTCATATGATGGAATTTGAACCCAAGACCTCAAGAATTAATTCCAAAGTTCTAACCACTACACCACAACAACTCTTGTTCTTATTTTCTCTCTAAAAATATTTTCCTATTCAATCCTCAAGCTATCACCCTTTTTCCACCTCAAACAAAAATTACCATTTTACCCTTCTCACTCAATAATCATAATCAAGCCCTCTAGACTATAAAACACTAATTCAATGCACATAAAATCATATAAAAATATATTTAAAAATGTAATGAAATATGATATGCATCCCAACCCCCTTACTCTAAGGTTGGTTTTGACTGGGGTTTCACAATATTGGTCGATTGGGTTATTTAATTAATCTAATTATTGGGCTTTTATTAGCCTAGGAATAATTAAATTAAATTTAAAGACCTAACCCAATGAACTGGGCCATAGGTCCAAAAGTCTGTTTAATGGCTTAACATGACGTGGGCCTTAGGGTTTCTATTTGTTTTTTGAATGCCCGGATAATAACTTATTATTAAGGTTGTTGGGATTCAGAGGGAACAACATAGGTTCACAGAAGTACGTTATTTTTTTTCAAGCAGTTCTCGTTTTCTCTCTCTCTTGTGTTTTCTCTGTGGTTTGAAAAATAACAAGAACAAAGATTTAAAACTCTCCTAATTAATGCTCAATATCATTTAGTTGGAGTAGTAGGATCATCCTCTACTTCCACAACTTTCACCAGGTGATTCTAGAAGGGTTATATTTTGAAAGCTAAGAGGATTCGCGTTGATGCCCAGAAGAAGCCATTGACTTATGGGATAACAGCCTGAAGAATTAATCTCGGAAGTAAAATCGGTTCAGACCAAGGCGCCAATACTTCCTAAACAGCAATTAAAGTGCAGAGGTAAAATTTTAAAAGCTCTTTCGCTGCTATTATTTCTGTGGTTTTTATCTGTCTTACATACTTTTGTGATTTATTTTGCCGCATTACACCTTCACTACTGTCGAAGTATAGGAAATCCTACTCATTCTCTCATTTTCTTCTTGTGTCCTTGGACACTACTTGGAAGAAAAAGTCAATCTGTGCCTAAAGGATATGTTGCCCCTTTGCATTGATCCATGCTAAACTTAGTCAGTAACTTGTCAATATAAGTTGATTGAGATAAGCCTAACATTCTTTACTTCCTATCTCTAAAAAGCTTAATACCAAAATAGCTTCTCCCATATCCTTCATGTAAAATTGACTTGGTAGCCAAACCGTTATAGATGACAATGTCCCTACATCATTTCTAATGAGTAGAATGTCATCCACATAAATTACCATAAAAGACATATTGTTCTAATATGATTTTCTATATACACATGGTTTATCCACGTTTTGTATGAAACCATAAGACTTTGCAGTTGCATCAAAATGCATATTCTATGCTCATAATACTTGCTTAAGTCCATAAATAGACTTCTTAAACTTGTAGACCATATGTTCTTAGCCTTTCACAATAAGCCTTCAGGCTAGGACATATATATATTTTCGCCAAGATAGCCATTAAGAAAGCTGTCTTGACATCCATTTACCATATCTTATAGTCATAGTGACATGCGATGGCCAAAAGAATGCATATGGACTTAAGTATGGCAATAGGTGAAAAGGTCTCTACATAATCGATTTCTTCTTTCTAAGTATAACCTTTTGTAACCAACCTTACTTTTAAGGTTTCCACCTTTCCATCTATACCTCTCTTTCTCTTCTATACCCATTTACACCCTATGGGTTTAATCCCTTCAGGTATAGTAACAATATCCCAGACTTGATTGAGGTAATAGACTCAATCTTAGCATCTATTGCAGCCTGCCATTTGTCCACATGAACATCAACAGTGGCCTCATCGTATCTAGCGGAATCTTGTTCTTGATGATCGAAGATGACTTCAAAGGCCTTTCCACTCCATCTCTTAGGAACACTAGATATCCTTCCATGACGACGTGTCTCAGTCTATATGGGAACATTTGGTTGTGTCTCTTTTGGTTCCTCAATCGGGGTGCTAGAAGTTAAGGCATTAATCAATTTCTCTTCCAATTCCACATTACTCGAAACTTTAGTGGATACACTTTTTTCATCTTTCAAGTACCTAGCATGAGTAATGATAAGTACCTTTTTTATTGGAATCAAATTAGCTACGAAGGCCATTTTCAAGAAGGGGGAAGAAGGACAAAATCACACTCCATAGCTCTATGGGTAAGAGCAATATTCAAGAGGATTTAAGAGAATTTTCAAGGTAACAAATTCGACAAACCCAGGGCTAAGAAGATTGTGAAGAGATGGATAGCAAAGGAAGGGCCAAAGGATGTACAACTTTTGATTTTTTGAATTGAGAAATCTTTTGTTCTCTCTAGAGAAAGTTCTTAAAGGTGTTCCTCTTAGGTGATTTCCAAATCAATCAAGACTACTCTTAGGCTTTAGTCCAACCTAAGAATCTAATCTCTAATCTTCTTAGGATAGAACATTATTTTTTCTAAAGAGGGTCTTAGATTCCTAGCTAATCTAGGTTTCATTTAGGAGTTCAATTACTTGCTTAAATCTTCCCATCCTATTTTTTTTTTTTTTTTATCCTTCTTGGGTTAGGGATGTTCGGGTGTTGATTTAGTTGGTTTAGTTCATAGGAATTTGGGTCTTAGGAAGCTAGTTTACCCTGGGTTCTAGTCTTTAATTTGGTCTCTTTAATTAGAACTTCAAATCTCAAATTGGTTCTTCTCAAGATCATATCAAAGAGTTGAAAATAATAGGAATCAAATTAGGCATGAAGGCCATTTTCAAGAAGGGGGAAGAAGGATAGAATCACACTTCATGGCTCCATGGGTAAGAACAATATTCTAAAGGATTCAAGAGAATTTTCAAGGCAACAAATTCAACAAACCCAGGGTTAAGAAGATTGTGAAGAGATGGATAGTAAAGGAAGGGTCAAAGAACGCATAACTTTTGATATTTTGAATTAAGAAATCTTTTGTTCTCTCTAGAGAGAGTTCTTGAAGGTGTTCCTCTTGGGTGATTCCCAAATCAATCAAGACTACTCTTAGGCTTTAGTCCAACCTAAGAATCTAGTCTCTAATCTTCTTAGGATAGATCATTGTCCTTTCTAAAGAGGGTCTTAGATTCCTAGCTAATCTAGGGTTCTTTTAGGAGTTTAATTGGTTACCTAAATCTTTCCATCTCATTTGTTCTTGATCCTTCTTGGGTTAGGAGTGTTGATGCGTAAATTTTGGGTGTATAAAAATTATCAAATTCAAGTCCATCCTTTAGTTAAGTTTTAATTAAAACATTAATCCCAAAATGCACATACGAGCAAGTATACTTATCGCAAGTATAGTATAGGGAATTAATAAGTATCGATCCTCGAAGGAACAAGTACACACTAATCACTTTTCATTCTTTGTTTAATCGACCTAAATAAAGTGAGAAAATAATTAAAAAAATAATGAAATATATACAATTCAAGGATGTAGGAATATGTAATTTAGACAATTATTATAGAAAACATGATAATTATCATCTTGGTATCATGAAGGAATATATAGTCAAATTTAATCGTTTTTCAAATCATGAATCTACTTAGATAAATTCCAGTTCGTTTGTCAATCTATGGAATTACTAAATTTTGATTTATATTAACAGATTTGTCAATCAAGCTAACATAACCAAAACATGCATTAAGCTCATCATTATATTTTGATTCAATTAGCATATTTGTCAATTAAGCCATACTAACCAAAATATGCATGAATCTCAATTCCTTAAAACATGAAATTAGCTAATGACCTTTTGTCAAGGGGAAATCAACTTAATCTTTGATCACTTAGTCCTAATATCCTAACTTCGTCATTTACATCCATTAAGATTAGACAATTATGAAATCAATGCAATGAAACTCCTAATTTCATTTTGTCTATGTCAATTAGAAAAACTTGCATAAATAACCAATGATAACAAATAATCAAATACCAAAAAAGTGATAAAGAATTGATCAAATAACTAAATTAATACAAAATTATGGATCCTAAAATAATGTTAAATTACAATAAAAACATTGAATACATCATTGTTTAAGGAAAAAAAAATAAAGATAAAAGAAAGAACTCATAGACAAACCTCTTTCTTCACCCTTGAAGACTCTCTTGAACAATCCTCCTTTATTGGGTGAATTCCTTCTTCAATAAGTGACTGAGAATTTTACTTTTGAATCCACCTCCACATGTATATTTTCTTGTGTTTTCTATTACTTTTATAGCCCTTTTGGATGCTAAATTCCTTGCATGAGAGATTTTGGCCGAGTAAGTATTAGAAAATATCAAAATCTTTGGAAAATTCTTAAATTCGTGCACAGAATTTTTGCCTTCCTGAGTGGGCCTGGCACCGGGTACCTTCGACCTACCTAGCACCAGGTACAATCTATTCATCCTTTGGATTTTTGCTCTGTCTTTATTTGCTGGACAGAATAGAATTGGTGCTTGGTCCACTTGCCTGACCCGGTGCCAAGTCTGTTCTGTTTTCTTCCTAAAATTAGCTCGGTGTCCTATGCTTAACCAGAATGGACCCAGTGCCTGGTCTCTTAGCTGGGCCTAGTTCTATGTGCATTCTGGAATTGTTCACTTTTTGCTCGAATTTAACTCAAACTTGCACAAATTTACCAAAAACACTTTTCACAAACAAAATGTTAAATAGAAAAGAATATGCTTAGTCATTACAACAAATGTATCACCAAATAATCCCAAATAACTAGGAAAATAAAGGTGATTTTAACCCCTATCACATATCCCCACACTTGAACTTTTGCTTGTCCTTAAGTAAAACACTTTAATCAAGAAAAATCATTAAGAAAACACAAGTTCTTTCTTATTCAAAAATTTCTTTACCATAGCAAAGATTACGTCTTCCTTTCAAACTTTAGGCACAACTCTTGTCATTCATACCTTTTGAAAACAATGCAAACTTTGAAATATTTGACAAGATATCACAAAAACTCTTGAAGTCAAATTAATCAAGCTCATACCTTAGTATAAAAAAATTATTTCACCCTTCAAATTAAAATATAGATAACATGAATCACACAAGTCAAGCTATCTACCAACTCAAGCATTATAAATCTAAAAATTGCACAACTCAAGTCATGATGTAAGGAAAGTACTCCAATTTTTCTTCTCAAAACTTCTTTTAATGACTTAGGGAATTGATAGCCTTAAATGCATGAATTTCTCTTCACACACCATATTGGCCCCTTTTTAGTCATCACTCATTATTTTTTTTTTCAACAACTTTCCTCTAAATAATTCTTTCTTTCTTTTGCTTTAAGGAATTCATAGCCTCAAGAAAGTGGATTTTTCTTCACTATCTATATTGGCCCCCATATCAAACAAAAATAATTTTTTTTCTCATCTTCAAAGTGGAAATAACAACTCATGTTTTCAATTTTTCAACTCACAAGAATGTTTCACAATTTTTTCACAATCATTCTTCTCAAAGATCTTTTATCAACACACATTCCTCATCACCACTCAAAGCTATTAAAATTTAAACTCGTGATACAAGAGTTAGCTAATAAACTTTACCCATATTCATCATATTTTCCATATTTAAACTAAATGAATCAAATAACATTCAAACGCCAATGCATAAACAAGATTAATCAAAATTCTCAAGTTTTGATAATATCCTATCCAACAAACCAATTGTACAAAAAATCTACCAAATGAATGACAAAACTCATATCTAAGTAAAAAAAAAGAATTACAACTTTGCTTAAACAATGAAAACCACTGAAATTTTAAAAAATTTTCACAAAAATGATATGGAAAAATATCTCATTCTCCTCCCAATACTTAAACTCGACATTGTCCTTAATAGCCAAAGAAATAACAATAAAAGTACAACTAAGAAGACCAAAATCAATAAAGATTAAGGAGAAAGAGAAGAAAATACTTCCATTGTGAATTAGCTCCAAAAGTTCCAAACTTTTAAATCTTCAAATTTTCAAAACTTTCAAGGAACTTGCAACAAAGGTATTTTTCAAAAAAAAAAATTCAAATAAAAATTTTCTAAAGTAGCTCAATACTTTCCAAAGTAGCTTAATACCAAGAAAACACTAAGATAATTGATAAGAACTTGGACAAAGAATATCACTAAACCACTCCCCCATACTTAAATTGGACAATGTCCTCATTAGCTAAGAATTAATACATTAAAGCATCTCCAAATGGACCAAAAATGATAAAGAGGTAGAAAGTTTAAACAATACTCTCCAAGTGCAATAATACTCCAATAGATATCCAAACTTGAGATAGAGAGAAGGGATTGTTCAAAAGGACTTTATTCCTACCTATAAAACAAAACACAAATAAAAGCATAAAGAAAATAAAAGCAAAATAAAGCACACCTAAATAAAAGAACACTAAAGTAAGATACTAATAAAAATATGTAGAAAGCTAATAAAGACATGAGTCACTCCCCCACACTTTAAGATCGATAATATTTTCCTTATTTGGGGAAAAAGACACTTAACAATTTCAAAAAAAAAAATAAATAAATATGCAAACTCGTCCCGCTCATTATGCTTCCTCATCAAACCTTTGTAAAAGAAATTATTGCTCATTGAAAAAGGTAGGCATGATGAAAGTAGAAATAAGAGAGGGTTTTGAAAAATAGAAGGTTTATGAAAACATTTTTTCTCAGCAAAGAAAAACACATAAACCTCATGTTCTCACATCCCTTTAGACACACAAATATCTTTTTCAACATGCCCATGGTATCTAACGGATGCATCAACTCCGAAATCATCAAGTAACCATTCAAAAGATTTTTTCACAATTAAAATTCCTATTTAAACTTAGTATTTGAGTTCTCAAATATGGGATCAAGAAATCCTTACTTTTCAATGCATGATTGACAAACACTAAGTTACTTCCCTTTGAATGGGGTGAAGGGTAAAAATTACCACTATTCTCCAAAGCCTTCTTATAAGATAACGTTGAAAGATCCAACTCTTTGATGCCTGGTGAGCTCAACACATCATTAATGGCATTAATGGACTCTATGAATCGAGAGGTAAACTATTTGTTTGCAATTTTCAATTCCCTATTGAAGATGTCATCAACCAACTTTGCTAGGTGTGTCTTCATTCATTGGGATGATTCTTCGTATCCCCCTAATAGACATGTTTGTGTTGGCAAGAAAGGATTTGATTGAAGCTTTAGGTGACGTCTCACTAAAAGCATCAATAGGAGCTTGCAACCTTGCCAATGTATCATCATTATAACTCCTTTGACATTGTGCCCATGAATTGTTGTCCACGATGAGATTTTCAATCTTGCGCTCAAAGAAAAATAAAAATCAAATCGAAAATAAAAAAAAACAAGAATAATAAAAAAAAAAGAGAGAAAAAACAAGAGGGAAAAACAAATAATAGAAAAATAAAGAAAAGAAAAACACACGCATTCACAAACTATCTAAATACAAAAGTTAGTGGTATTTACCGTACAACATGAAGTAAGCTAGTCAATATTACAAACAACAAGATAGAATATCGATTTACACAAAGAACAGATATACATATTTACATATGGACATATGGACATATAAATATATAAACATGGTTAAATTAATAAAATTCAAGTTTTCATGATATTGTTCCTAGGCAACGGTGCCAAAAATTTGATGCTTACATTTTGGGTGTATAAAGACCATCAAATTTAAATCCATCCTTTAGTCAAGTTTTAACTAAAATATTTATCCCAAAATACACATACGAGCAAGTATACTCATAGCAAGCATAGTATAGGGAATTAACGAGTATCGATCCTTAAAGGAACAAGTACAAACAAATCACTTTTCATTCATTGTTTAACTGACCCAGATAAAGTGAGAAAATAATAACAAGAAAAATAAAGAAATTTATACAACTCAAGGATGTAAGAATATGTAATTTAGACAATTATTCTAGAAAGCATGATAATGAACCAACAAGCAATTTTCTCAAGTAATTATCATCTTGGCATCATGAAAGAATGTAAAGCCAAATTTAATCATTTGTCAAGTCATGAATCTACCAAGATAAATTCTACTTCATTTGTCAATCCATGGAATTACTATATTTTGATTTATATTAACAAATTTGTCAATCAAGCTAACATAACTAAAACATGCATTAAGCTCATCATTATATTTTGATTCAATTAGCAGATTTGTCAATCAAGCAATCCTAACCAAAATATGCATGAATCTCAATTCCTTAAAACATGAAATTAGCCAATGACCATTTGTCAAGGCGAAATCAACTTAATCTTTGATCATTTAGTCCTAAAATCCTAACTTCGTCATTCAGATCCACTAAGATTAGATAATTATGAAATCAGTGCAATGAAACTCCTAACATCGTTTTGTCTAAGTCAATTAGAAGAACTCGCATCAATAATCAATGCCAACAAGTAACCAAATACCAAAGATGATAAATAATTTATCAAATAACTAAATTAACACAAAATTATGGATCCCAAAATAATGTTAAATTACAATAAAAATATTGAATACATCATTGTTTAAGAAAAAGAAAATAAAGATAAAAAAAAACACTCATAGATAAGCCTCTTTTTTCACCATTGAAGACTCTCTTAAACAATCCTCCTTTATTGGTTGAATTCTTCTTTCAATGAGTGATTGAGAATTTTTTCTTTGTAATCCACCTCTACATGTATATGTTCTCTTGTGTTTTATCTTTCTTTTATAGCCCTTTTGGATGCTAAATTCATTTCTTGAGAGATTTTGGCCGAGTAAGAATTAGAAAATACCGAAATCTTTGGAAAATTCTTAAATTTGTGCACAGAATTTTTGCCTTCCAAAGCGGGCCTGACGCGGGGTACCTTCGACCCACCTGGTGCCAAGTACAATTTGTTATTCCTCTAGATTTTTGCTCTTTCTTCACTTGCTAGACAAAATGGATTCGACACCTAGTCCACTTGCCTAACCCGGCGACAGGTCAGTTCTGTTTTCTTCCTAAAGTTGGCTCGATGTCCTCTGCTTAACTAGAATGGACCCACCGCCTGGTCCCTTGGCTGGGCCTGGCGCTAGGTGCATTTTGTAATTGTTCACTTTTTGCTCGAATTTAACTCAAATTTGCACAAATTTGCCAAAATTACTTTTCACAAGCAAAATGTCAAATAGGAAGGAATATCTCTAGTTATTACAACAAATGTATCACAAAATAACCCCAAATAACTAGAAAATAATAGTAATTTTAACCCCTATCAGGTGTTTGGGTGTTGATTTAGTTGGCTTAGTTCATTATATTTTGGGTCCTAGGATGCTAGTTTACCTAGGGTTCTTGTCTAGAATTAGGTCTCTTGAATTTGAGCTTCAAATCTCAAATTGGTGCTTCTCAAGATCATATCAAAGAGTTTGGTATCAGAGCAAGCTTGTGTTGATTCTAATTAACATAACTTTCTTCGGGCAAAAGTACAATCTCTTCGAGCATTTGTGAATTTTTTTAGATTTTCGTCACTTTATTGGGTGCTATTTTTGAATGTTTGAAACTCAAAATTATGCCATCAACTTGATGTTAAATTGATCTTATATGTTGGTATGATATTTGAGGAATCATTTGGAATGATTATTTGTGGATTTTGGGATCAAACAAGTGGAAAAATATTGCAGCAATTTTCTTAATCCCGTAACTATTTTTCTTGCTATTTTTGAATGTCAAGAACTTCAAATTATGCCATGGGCTTGTTGTGAAATTGAGCCTACATTTTTGGTTGAAGATTAGGAAGTTATTTGAGGTTTAAAATTCCAGAAATTTTGAGGTTTCTTTGGAGTTTTTGCTGCAAAATTCTGAACATAAGAAAATCCCGTAAGTCATGTTCTTGCTAATTTTGAGAGCTATAAAAATCAACAGTTTGCTATGTTCTTGCTTTAAAATTGTTCCTTGATGTTGGTATAACCATTGAGGATTAATTTTTCTTATGATTCTTGAGTTTTTAGATTGCTACAAGTGTGAAAATTTTGAAACCCCTTGAGTTACGAGATTGCACCTCAAGTGTTTGATATTTTGTTTGAGTGGACCTAGAACTTTGAAATTGTTTTTAATTCTTTTGTCAACACTTCCCCTTATTGTTAAACTCTTGAGAATTCATGTTTTTGGGAAATTACTTGATCAATTGAAATCATTATACTTGTTGAATTCTTACTCTTGTTCTTAAGTACTTTGTTCTTGAACTTCTAATGCTTAATTGAAAATCTTGTTAGGCCTTGTCCATTTACCCATTCCTTAGTTATTGAAGATGTTGAGCTCTCTTGAATTTATTGACTCTTGACATAAACTCCTTGAGGCTTATTGTTGTTGATGATCAAACTTCCATCTAAGCCTAGTTGATTGTCCTTAGTGGGTTGGCTTGACTTGTCTAGTTGGACTAATTCCTAAGCAATTAACGAGGTTGTGTTGGAAAGAAATCATTGAGGAATTGAGAGTTTGGAAAAGGCAAGAGGATGAGCTCATTTTAATAAAAGCCAAGAAGAGTGCAAATATGAGTATAGAGTAACCACTAAAAAATGAGTGCAAGCATATAATGGAGTGAAGTGAGGAATTCTATTGTATTTTCTACTTAAATTTAGCAGGTAATTCTCTTGAAAGAAAAATTCACAATGGCTAGTTAGAGTGAAAATGAAGGGTATGACTATGATAAGGAGACTTGTTACAATGGAAGTAATTATGGAGTATATGATGAACATGAATATTACTATGAAGAAGATTCTTGGGGAAAAGAAGATGATCATGAGATTTTTCTTGATTGTGGAGATGAGGCTTCTAGGGATAGATATGATGAAGGGCCAAGCACAAATGAAAAAGGATATGGTGGGTTTACTGGAAAAGAAAATTGGAAATATGAGGAGATTGACTTTGTAGGTATACATTATTGGAGTGATGGAGTTGGACCACAAAAATATTCAAAGAATGGTATGCCAAAAGAAATGGAGTATAGGTGTTTGTATGAAAGTCTAAAAATATCTAGACTAAGGGAAAATAAAAAAGAATGTGAGGTGGTTTGTGTGGAAGGAATAAAAAAACACTCAAATGGTAAATTACAAAAAAGGAAAGAGGGTATGGAGAATAGGAAGTTGAAGTACAATAAGAAGTTGGTGCCTCCGTTCTATGGGAAGAGAGATTGGAGGGAGTATTATGAATGGGAAAGAAGAATGGAAGAATTGTTTAAATGCTTTGCGCCTAGCGGAAGAAACAAAGTGAAATGGGCACTAAAGTGTATTTCTAAAGTTGTTTTAGAATAGTGCAAGCAAGTGAACACACAAAGAAGGTAAAGCGGGTATCAAATGGTGGATTTTTGGCAAGAGATGAAAGATTTGATGAGGGAACGGTTTGACCTTGATGAGTGTCAAATATGTGGAAGTTTTGCGCACATGTCCCATAATTGTCTAAGAAGTTCTAAGCATGGTGAGGGAAGTACAATGCAAAATTTTTCAAAATGAGGGATAAGGAGAAAACAAGATTATATTTGCTCTACTTGTTGGGACTATGGCCATAGTATATGTGATTGCCCAAGATTGAGTGATCAAGAAAGAAGTTTTAATTTGCAAAAGGGTAGTGAAATTCCTTGTGAGCATTGTAGTGGCTAAGGGCACAAATCCTTTGATTGTCATTGGAAGTCCTCTAGGGAGTAACGTGAGACTCATAAATTTAAGGAGCAAACTGCTAGACTTGAGACCAAAGTGGCCAAGAAAAATGTTGTATATGTTGAGGAGCCAAGAAGGGCAAGAAATGAAGAAAAAGTTGGGAGAGTTGAGCAAAATGAATTGCATGACTTTGAGAAGAAGGAAAAGCTAGAAAATGAGGCCAACTGACCTTAAGAAGGATTCCTAGTCTAAGGTTCTTTCACAACGGATTCTTTTGTTTGCAATCTTTCAAGCTTGATCTTCTTCTTGATTTTCCATTTTCAGATTCTTTAGCTTCAAGAGTTGCTTAGTAATCCTATTTGAAAGCCTTGGAAGACCTGAGGTCAAACATGTCCTATAATAGGTAGATCACATATGTTAGTCCTCATCATTATTTGTTATAAGTTAAAACACAAGAGATCGCCCTTAGGGGTAACAATCTCCCCCTTTTTGAGTGATGACAAACTTGATGGGATTGTGATATAAATAATAATGATATGTATAGTATGGATATGTTTAGACCAAGAGAAATAAGAATATTTTTCATTGAAGTGTAAACTCTATTTATAGGACTCAAAGAGAGCTTATGAGATTAAGATAAGAAATTTAGGCATATACTCACAAATGTGGCTCTATGAGCCTATGGATGAACCTACCTTCATATCCTCCTTCCTTCCATCACATGACTATTCTTTAAAAGAATAGCCATTATAAAAATTGTATAGGTATGTACACAAGAAGGTATAGTTAATGAACCATAAAATGAGATGCTCCTCTTTAATGTGTGCATATATGAATATCTGTGAAGTATGAGAGAAAACTATAGACAACTTTTGGACGTCCAAAATATGTATCCAAAACAAGATGAATGAGAGTATAGAGCTTTTGGATTTTGGGTTTTGGGTGTCCAAAATAAGATATGGTTTAGACAGGACTAGACTTTTGGATCAAGAGAATGTGTGTCCAAAACTCCCCTTATTCAAGTGTGGGAGACAATGGGTTTCAGAAATTTTGATCTATTCTAGTTTTCTCAAGGATTTTTAGTCTTTTAAGGAATGATTTATGCAATAATAAATATTAGAATAACTATCCTAATTATCTGAGATTTTTATCAATATATCACATAATCATATCATTAATTTTCAAAACAAATTTACCAACAACTTTAGTCTCAATAATACATTTATACCTGAAGAGAACACTTTTGACGACAAACAGGATGTCAAACTGATTTCTTTTTTGGACATTAGCAAACTGAGATCACAGATCATAAACTATTAGAATTTTCACAGCATGCAATTTATCCAAATCCTGTATAAATTTCATAAAGAGAATCACAGGATCTTAACAACATTTAAAATCAGCGTATTAGTCTGTTTCTGTGCAGAACATCAACTCAAAGCACGAAATTTCACAACCATCGCTTTGTTCAAGCAAAATAAGACTTAGACACCTCAAAGATAGTAGTAGTGTAGAGTTAATAGATAGCTACAAAAGGCATAGCACAATACCACAGTGTAATGTTCAATTAATCACATACATACTTGCCCAATCACAATTAGTAATTTGCATAATAGGCACAATTCACAATCCACCAATCACAATCCAACTAGCTATCATTTTTCACCCCTTTTTCATCAATTAAAATAAAGAGTAATATATGAAGCAATGACAAGTATATTCATAAGTTGTGCAGAAATAGTAGTTAAAAGATAGAAAATAAATTATTTAGATGCTCGAAACTGGAATTAAAAACTGTTCAAAAGAGCAAGAAGAGTTGGTTTTAGTAGAGGGTAGCTGAAATTCGACTCATCGATTGGGACACTCAGGAAATAGGAATAGTCTCAATCTTCGACCTAACTCCTTTTCTTGAGTATTGTCCAAACAAGCCTACTAGATTTTCTTCTAACCAACACATCTTTCTATCTCTTCCTAGATGAGACACGAGGTTCGTAGGGGGTAGGAGGTGCTATATTTTTCGGATGTGGAAATTCTTCTTTGCCTTGCGCAATGACTGTCACTTCTTCAGTAGTTAGCTCTTTTATTGTTTCTTCTTTGGCCTCAGGGACTGTGGGCTTTGCAGTTGCCTTTGTTGGCGATGGTGCTAACTGAATGTACACCGGTTCATCTCGTTCTCCCCTTTTCCTCCATAATAGGTAGCTTGTGTCCAAGAGTTTGAATTTTTGAGCTAAGGCCATCCAATTTAACAGCCAGAGAATTAATGGCATCCAAAATGCTTTGCGATAACCCTTTATCCTGAGCTTGTTCTTTCCCTTTAGCAGCGGATTCTTCCTTAGGTTCTACCTCAATTTTTCTTTTGGCTTCAACAGAAGAGGCATTCTTGCCTTCGGCTTTTACTTTTAATAGTCTTTCCCTTTCATCTCCTTCTGCATCACGGAGTAACTTCTATTCATTTTCGAATCTCATATATCCTATGTGCTCAAAAGACTCAAAGTTGTATATACATTCATTTTTGAGGGCGCAGAAGGGACTGAATTTAAATCAACATCAAAGTGTCTGAACACTTTTGTTAACAAATTTCTATACGACAGTGCCTTGCTAGAGGTGTTTCTTGTCTGCAACATCAACTTGGCAGCTTAGAACCCAAAACGTTTTTGCTTTTCTTCAGCCAATGCTAACATAATCACCATTTGCGTTATGTTGATGGAGGTTTTGTGACCGAAGCTTAGGACCACCATGGTTTAGACTATGTGGTGTAGGATCCTACCATCTCCATTTAGCCACTTTGTGTTTCTGTCACTAGAATTCTTGAAACTCCTTCCACTAGTAAACATTTCTTCAAACTTCTTTAAATTAAACGTGTCAGTTCCTACAACAGATTCAAACATATTCAACAAATTGGAGAAATTAAAGAAAGATGATGGATTTACTCGATAGCTAATAATCACAATCCTATTTCTTGAGAGCCAATCATTATAATCTGACTCACTTTTTGAATTTAAAAATCAAAGTACCTGAATTTTGAAACTCTCTTGTTCTGGTAATGATTTTAAGGAGTCATAATGGGAAGCTGAGACATCTAGAGCAATTTCTTTTCCTTTGTTCATTGCTAATGATTTTTTCTTCATCATTGGAGATATTTTTCAGACCTTCTTTAGTTTCAGTCTGGTTGATTTTGTTTTTGCTATTTCAGTGAGAGGATGAGGGTTTGAATGCTCAGTTGTCTAGAAAAGAAGAACTCAGAGGATTTTGAGGAAGAAGGAGTGAAGAATTATCAGTTTTAGAGTTCAAAAGAGAGAAGGGAGTGAAAGTCCTTTTGTGAGTGTGTAGAAAGTTGTGACAGAAGTACACTCAAGTACATTAAAAAAGCCACTTTAATCCGAGATTTCAAAATAGGCATCTTGATAAAAGCGCAAGCATTTTGAAATTCAAAAATGAAAATATGGAAGCAGTTATTTTAAAAGGAAATACGAAGCATCAAAAGTGATTCCATTTCGGATTTAGGTCCGATCCGAAGTATACATCCAAACGGAACTTCCTCAAGAAAGAGTTTCAGAGCTGAGTTTTGGATTGAATGCGTCCAAAAGCTTTGTCTTCAGTGGTTCTGCAAAATAATAAAAAAAACTTGTGCAAACAAGTCAGTCATATGGTTTTTGTAATTCCCAAACCTTCTCTCAGATTGTTGAATCTTTCTTCGGCCAGAGGTTTTGTAAAGATATCGGCTAGTTGTTCATCAGTTGAAATATATTCAACACACACATCACCTTTAAGCACATGGTTATGGATAAAAAGATGTTTAACTTCTATATGCTTGGTCCTAGAATATTGAACAAGATTCTTAGTTAGGTTGACAGTGTTGGGTATCTCAGGCTCGTATTGTATACGGTGTAGTGGAAAATAAAACAAGATACCATCCCAGGACCCATCTATGTGTGGAAAACAAGACATAAAGACAATAAAGGTAGTAGCTATTTACCTTTGGGTAATCGTCCGAAGAACAAAATTTCTTCTTCAAGTCGGGGCACGATCCAGCAATCCTCGTGATCAACCTCCACGTGAGTTGAACGTCTAACCACTATAATCACAATGTGTGATTATCTCTAACAATGATCCATACGAGAGGATACACTCAAACACCAATATTTCATGTGCTAGTAGAAAAAGATGGTGGCTAGGGTTCTTTGATCAAGATCAAAGAGAGAGAGAGAAGAGAGGAAGTTGTTGTTTCGTGGCTTTTGGTTCTTCGTGTGTTTATTGATCCAAACCTCAGCTAAGGTTTCGATTATATCATATATATAACCGAAATATCCTGCTAAAACTGAGAATTCTAATCCTATTAGAATTCCCTAATTGTAATTAGAAACATCAAGTTCTCACAATTACAACTTGGACCACAAATTATAACTAATTATAATTTGTCCACAACAACTTCTCTTTCTCTCAATTAACCACACTATGTTATTAAATAATATTTTGAGTATAAAATCCTCTATTGTGCATGACCTATTAGGTTTTCTAGTCAATTGGTAGCGAACATGAATTAATCCAAACGTCTTTGAGATTAATAATCCATAATTAATTAGAATTACTCCTATTAATTCTAATCAGGATTGGTTTTTTAATTCATCAATTAATAAACCCATATTCTCGAGATCATGAGCAATATCTAACAACACATCATGACCACCCAAGAGTCCAGGAAGTCAAGTGACTTGACATGAACCCTTCAATAACAAACTTCAGTGCAATTAACTCCTTTCACCATACAATATCTCATTCGGTTTAGAATACGAAATTAGTGCCAACTCTCTCCATAATTAATTCTGGCCCGAATATAATAATACTTAGACCAGGAACCCACTACTCTAGATGTGTATCAATTGGAATTGTTTCCAATACACAATTGTCTTGGCCGAGGACTTTTGAGTAGTAATTCCTACAAGTGGCCGTGAGATATTCGCCCCTACTATTAGGAGTGGTGAATGCTTTATTGACCCTTTCAACTACTTTCGTTTACCTCACAATGTACCCAATATCTATCCCATAGGCGGCCCTCGATTGAGCTTCAAAGATTGGAATCAAAGTACAAAGCTCAGCCAACAAAGTACATTGGAGATCTCAAGTCTAAGGATACTTGCACGTTTGCTATATTGAGATTATATCACTGGCACTAAATAGTTTCCATGTGATTATCTCAAAGTTAGGTCATCCAATGAACTTGTTCCATTAACAAGCATTCATGTGTTAACTTTAAGTATCTCATTACTTACGGTTATGAGAACCACCGCCTGATCAAATCAGGAAGTCTAACATTTGCTAGTCTTAACGCATTAATAATGTCTTATCTCATTAATACTATGACTAGGGACTATTTAAGTACTAACACCATCCAGTGTAGTAGGAATCTCATATCATGATCTCTATCATGATTTCCTTAACACAGTATTGTACTAAGGACTTTATCGAATAGTTATATTACTTAAAGTAAACAAAAGAAACTGTAAGATAAATAATGCCTTTTATTAAAATAAAATGTGTCATATACAATGTATAAGTTATTGCCTCTAGGGCACAACACTAACAGATAGTACTTGTATTGTCACATAATATAGGTATACAGTTAAAATTAAGACCAAAATCAAGTAATGTATTTTTCATCCACAAGATTTGTGTGCAGTAGCTTCTGCCTGCAATATATTCGGCCTCGGTTGTAGATAAGGATACACATGCTTGCTGCTTACTATGCTATGATAGTAGAGAGTGTCCAAGAAATTGAAAATGGCCACTTGTGCTTTTTCTTTCCACTTAACAACCTAAATAATCCGTGTTGATATGTCCTATAAAATCAAATGTGCTAATATGAAGATACCATAAGCGATAATCATATATGCCAATTAGATATCCAATGGTGCGTTTTACTGCACATATTTGTTATTCTTTTGGACATGATTGAAACCGGGCACAAAAACAAACTGAAAACATAATATCTGGCCAGCTAACAGTGAGATAGAGTAAGCTTCTAATCATACCTCTATACTTATATTCATCTAGCTTCTTACCCTTTGCATCTTTGTCAAGTTTTATGGAAGTACTCATAGGTGTGTAGATTTCTTTGGCTTCGTTCATAGCAAGCCTTTTGAGCAGTTCCTTGGCATACTTAGCTTGATTTATAAAGATTCCACCCTTGGTTTATTTGATTTGCAATCTGAGAAAGACGTTTAGTTCTCCCATCATGCTCATTTTGAATTTTTCCTGCATTGTCTTAGCAAACATCTTGCACAAAGAATCATTAGTGGCACCAAAAATGATATCATCAACATAAATTTGAGTAATAAGGAGATCACTAGATTTATCTGATTTGATAAACAATGTGATATCGATCAAGCCTCTTGAGAACTCTTTTGAAAGCAATAATCCATTAAGCCTTTTATACCAAGCTTGTGGGGCTTATTTTAAACCATAAAGAGCCTTTAAAAGTTTGAAAACATGATTTGGAAAATGCTCATGAATAAATCCTGGAGGTTGTTCTACATATACCTCTTCCTTAATAAAACCATTTAGAAATGTACTCTTATCATCTATTTGATAAAGCATAAAATTTTGAAGGAAGCAAAGGCAAGAAGCATTCTTCTAGTTCAAACCTATCAACGAGAGCAAATGTCTTATCATAATCAATGCCCTCTTCTTGATTGAATCATTGGGCAACCAATCTAACTTTATTTCTAATGACAGCTCCATTTTCATCAAGTTTGTTTCTAAATACCTACTTGGTAGCAATAACTAGATGATCAAGTGGTCTAGTGACAAGTTTCCAAACTTAATTTCTTTCAAATTGGTTTAGTTTTTCTTGCATAGCAATTATCCAAAATTCATCATGCAGTGCTACATCAATACAATTAGGTTCTACACTTGAGAGTAGAGCAAAGTTATCTATGAAATACCGTGTAGTTTTGACTCTATAGCTTAAATCACCAATGATTTGTTCTTTTGGATGACTGGTTTTGTATTTTCAATTTTTTGGTAATTTTTTATCTGTGGATTCTTCAATTTGTTGCCTTCTTGTTTAGCTTATTGTTATTTAATTTCTTTTTCTTTTGTATGAGTATCTAGTGGTGGTGCTTTGTGTTGGTTTTTCCCTACTTCCTTTGAACCTCCTATATCATTATCATCATCTTTCCTTGGAGCATAAATATTAGATTCACACATAGAGTTCTTTTATTGTACACTCTATATGCTTTTTTATTGGAAGAGTATAAAAAAATATAGCCTCATCCGATTTGCTATCAAATTTCCTAAGATTGCCTCGGTTATTAAGGACAAAACATTTGCAGCCGAATACTTTGAAATAGGAGATTGATGGAGTTTTATCAAATATAAGTTCAAAGGGTGTTATTCTCAAAAACGGTCTCAACATTACTCAATTTACAATATAGCATGTTGTACTAACAAATTCAGCCCAAAAGTATTTTGGAAGGGAGTTTTCACAAATAATGAATCTAGCCATTTCTTGCAAAGTTCGATTTTTTCTCTTAACAACACCATTTTGTTGAGGTGTTTTAGCTACTGAAAAGTTGTGAAATACTCCATTTTCATCACAAAAGTGTGTAAATTCATTGTTGCGAAATTCTCTACCATTATCACTTCTAATAGAAATCAGTTTGTATCTAATAGAGTTTTGGACACATTTGAATAGTTTTGAAAATTTAGAAAGGGATTTGTCCTTTTGTCCAAGAAATAAAGTCCAAGTAAATCTTGAGAAGTCATCAACTAACACACAAGCATACCTCTTACCACCAAGGCTAACGGTCCTCATTGGTCCAAACAAATCCATATGAATTAATTCAAGAGGTTTTGAAGTTGCAATCATTTTTTTGGGTTTAAAAGAAGTTTTGATTTGTTTTCCAAATTGGCATGCATCACAAATTTTGCTTTTGTCAAACTTCATTTTGAGTAGTCCCCTAACAAGCTCTTTTGAGGATAATTTGTTTAGCAAATCAAAAGATACATGACCTAATCTTCTATGCCAAAGATAACCATCATTGTCATGCATGGAAAGACATCTAATACCATGAGCTATAAGGTCATTTAGATAAAATACATACACATTTCCAATACGGTTGGCAACAAAGATTGTTTCTTTATTTGAGCTATCCATGATAAAGTAAGAATCCTTTTAAAAAATGATTTTGCAGCCGTTGTCACCTAATTGGCTAATGCTAAGCAAATTATATTTCAACTCATCAATTAATAACACTTATTTTATAAAGGTTGAAGAACCTTTACCAATGTTACCTATGCAAAGAATTTTTCCTTTCTTTTTGTCTCTAAAGGTAACAAATCCTTTATTTGTGGTTTGCACATCTTCTAACAAAGCTGCATTTCTATTCATATGTCTTGAAGATCCGTTGTCCAAAAACCACTTGGTGAAGCTTATTTTCTCCAAAGAATGTGCCTATACATGAGCAAGAAGAGTGATTTTTGGTACCCACATTTTCTTGGGTCCACGGGGGTTAGTAATTGTTCATGTGTGATCTACCTATTATAGGACATGTTTGACCTCAAGTCTTCCAAGGCATTCAAATAAGATTACTAAGTAACTTTTGAAGTTATAAAATCCGAAAATGAAAAATCAAGAAGAAGATCAAGCTTGAATGATTGCAAACAAAAGAATCCGCTGTGGAAGAACCTTAGATTATGAATCCTTGTTAAGGTATCTCTATGTGTAAATTCCTATGTCTTTTTTACCTTTTGATACAATTTAATTCCACCGAGAAGAACTAAAATAAAAGATTTCAAAGTTTTAAAATCTTTAGAATTTTGGATTGAGCATTTTGGGTGACCCTACATCTAGAAGCTACGTCCAAAACTTTGTGAACGGTATCAAATTAATTCTGCCTGAAAAAGTGCCAATTTGAACATGCCTTTTGGATGCACCATCGTCCAAAACATGAGTCCAAAATGCTAGTAAATCTGACAGCGAAAAATAGCCATTTTATAGCCATTGGTGCTTTACTTTATAACTCTATATAAGGCTTCTAAACTCAATTTGAAAACAGATTTTTGTCCTATCCTTCTAAGAAACACTTTTTCTTTATAGAAAACAAAAATATCCTTTATCAAAGTGCTTCAAAATGAAATCAAATTGTGTCTTAAAGGTAAAAGTCTTTGTGCCTATTCTTAGTACGTATCTGCTCAAATAAGTGAGCCATTTTTGTTTCATGTATCTTCAATCATCTTTGTGTTTCAAGGTTGTGGTGTAAAACCCATCTGGGGTGAACTTTGATTTGTTGATTAATTAAGAGGTTTTGAAAAACCAAGTATGGTAGTCCTTTCTTCTATTCAGTACAGATTGATACCGTTGAGTTGGGTAAATGAAATCTAGTTGAAAATCCTTAAGTGTGAGCTTAAGGTAGTGGATGTAGATCTTGGTAGATTAAACCACTATAAATCTCATGTCATAGTTCTCTCGCATTTACTTTCATCATTTATTTTCGAATAAACCTACAAATCATCCCAACTCGAAATTTCTTAGTTCTTTAAAGAAATCTTTAAAGGGGTTCACCAACCCATTTTCAATTTAGCATTAATTGTATCGTGCATCTTACCTCAATCCGAACCTAGATATTTCTCAAAGTTATTCGAAAAGCTCTCTCTCGTTGCAAGTGTTGTTGGTCAAAAACTCGAAGAACATTTCTATTCTTCAAAATAGATTTCATGAAAATCTTAGTTTGCCAAAAATCTTATTCACCCCCCTCTAAGGTTTTTCATTTGGTGTCAAAGCTTAGTCTACTCTATTCCCGGTCTAACAACCTTGTAGGAAAAATCCTCATGGCAAACTAATTCTTCTTTCTGTATGCTGAAGATTCGTCAACAAATCAATCTCCATTGTTTAATGAAAATAACTACACATTTTAAAAAAACAGAATGAAAATCTATGTTTGTTCAATCAACTTCGAGTTGTGGAATTTGATTGAAAAGGGTCCTTTTCTTCCGACAAAAGTTGTTGATGGCGAAAAAGTACTTAAACAAAATAACGAATTTGATGTTGAAGACAATGCTAAGATGATATTGAACTTTCAAGCTATGAATATCTTGTACTGTGCATTTGATGCCACTGAATACAATCGAATTGGGGGCTGTGATTTAGCCCATGACATGTGGAAGCTACTTGAGGCCACTCATGAGGGTACAAACCAAGTTAAGGAATTCATGACTATGAATTATTCACAATAAAGCCAAACGAAAGCATAACTGATATGTTTATTAGATTCACAAATATCGCAAATGGTCACAAAGTCTATAGGAAGGTTTATTCCCTTGGTGAATAAAATCAAAAAATTCTGGATGCATTACCTAAGAGCTGGCAGCCGAAAGCTCTTGCTGTGGAAGAATCTAAGGATTTGAAATCCTTACGAACTGAAGAGCTGATTAGCTCTCTTCTAACACATGAAATGAAACTCAAGAGGTTTCAAGAATCTGATAATCATGATAAAGGTAAAAAAGGAATAGCACTGAAAGTTGAGAAAAAGGAAGTAGAAACCATTCAATTAGACAGTGGCGATGAGACTGAAGTAGACAATGAAGAACTTGCAATGATAGCAAAGAAATTCAAAAGGATGTTTAACATGAGGAACTTCAAAAGAGGAAAGAAGTGCGCAAAGAGAAAAGGACAAACCTCAGCGTTTAAGCCTTAATGTTTCGAATGCAAAAGTACTGAACATTTCATTACTGATTGCCAAGTTGCTAAAGAAAAGGAAGGCAGAATGCTTTAAAAGAAGAAGAAGGAGCTGAAAGCAAAGAAAGGTAAAGGATTGATAGGAACTTGGGACAAAATGAGTCCGAGTCTGAGGAAGAAGATTTTGAAAATGAAATTGCCAACATATGCTTCATGGCAATGGAAAATGAGGTAAACTCTACCACCACTGATTCTATGTCTAATTCGTATATATCAAAACATGAAAAGCATGATGATCCAAATGAATTGTTAATTGACATGTTCCATGAACTAAAAAAACTATCTAGAAGAAACAAAGAAATGAAAGTGAAGATTGATTGTTTGCTAAACGAGAATGAAAAGTTGTTGAGTGAGAACAAAATGTCTCTTAAGTCACATTTGTGTGCTATTATGGAAAAGAATGTGATCATCACTACCTTACAATATGTATCTCTAGAAAATGGATGTTTATATGATAAAATTTATTCTCTTGAAAGTATGGTTAGCACGTTTGATGATATGAAAAATAGAGTCAATGATTTTACTACATGTACTAAAAAATTTACAAATGGTAAAAATAACTTGGAAAAATTACTTGGGGCTCAACACCTAGCTGAAAACCGAAATGGCCTAGGTTATAGGCATAAGAACAAGGATAAAATTCACAAACTTTAATTTGTAAAAGCTATCTCATCTTACATGACACACAAAATATGCATATATTATGGAAAATCTGAACACAAAGCATCTAGGTGTCATATTAAGAAGAAAGTGGAATCTGGTGGAATAACATTTACTTAGTAATCCTATTTGAATGCCTTGGAAGACTTGAGGTCAAACATGTCCTATAATAGGTAGATCACACATGTTAGTCCTCATCATTGTTTGTTATAAGTCAAAACACAGGAGACCACCCTTAGGGCTAACACTTATGAAGTGGGGGAAAGCTCACATCCACAAGAGGAGAAAAAGAAGAGTTTGCTAGAGGTGGTGTAAAAACAAATGAAAATGAGTGAAACTAGTGAGAATAAGCCAACTAGTTAAACTTCATAAAAAGACACCAAATCTAGTGGATAAATTAGAGTGGATGGAAGAAATGGGGATACATTTGAGAAACCATGTGCGTTAATTAGTGTTCTAAGGGAAGTTGCTGAAGCTTGCATGGTTGAAGGAAAAGAGGATTTACAAAGAGAAAATATTTTCTATTTAAGGTGTCAAATCAAAGTAAAACCATGTAGCTTGATTATTGACGGAGGGAGTTGTAAAAATGTAATTAGTGCTACATTAGTAGATGAACTGGAATAGAGACCTTAAAACATCCTAAACCTTATAAAGTTC
This sequence comes from Voacanga thouarsii, assembly GCA_026120185.1. NCBI lineage: Eukaryota > Viridiplantae > Streptophyta > Magnoliopsida > Gentianales > Apocynaceae > Voacanga > Voacanga thouarsii. Next base: position 5,454 of record JANUWF010001035.1, on the reverse strand, counting down.
AATGGTTGAACAATTATAATGAAGTAAAGGTGAGATGATGTGTGATGTGTTTTCTATACATGTGGGGCATATATTGTTGGGAAGGCCTTGGCTATATAACAGAGAGGTAGTTTACCATGGGAAGAAAAACACTTGCTCTTTGTGCAAAGATGGAAGAAAATTCACACTTTGTCCTATGTACTCAAGTGAGATTGTAAAATATCAAAAAATTTTGAGGGAGGAAGATAAAAAGAAAAGAGAACAAAAAGAGAGGGAAAAGCAAGAAAGGGAAAAACAAGAGCAAGAGAGAAAAGAAAATGAGATGAGATAAAAAGACAAAAATGAGAGTTTAGAGCACCGTATGAAAGAAAAAACAAGGGGGGGAGAGAACAAATGAGAGATAATGGTGATAAAACAAGAGTGCCACTTGGGTTTGGAGAGGTAAAAATAACAAGAAGGATGAAAAAGAGTGAAGTAAGGTAAGAACGAAATTTTAGGTTGAGAAGAGAGAAAACGAGAGAGTTGGTGAGGATTCAAAGCCAAAAGTTTTACCTTCACACAAAATTTCTTGTTTAAATTGTAATACAGGTATTGATTCGAAGAAGAATTATCGTTAAGAAGGAAAAATTGATAGGAATTAAATTAGGCATGAAGGCCATTTTTAAGAAGGGGGAAGAAGGACAGAATTAGACTTCAAGGCTCCATGGGTAAGAACAATATTCAAGAGGATTCAAGATAATTTTCAAGGTAACAAATTTAACAAACCCAGGGATAAGAAGATTGTGAAGAGATGGATAGTAAAGAAAGGGCCAAAGGATGCACAACTTTTGATATTTTAAATTAAGAAATCTTTTGTTCTCTCTAGATAGAGTTCTTAAGCGTGTTCCTCTTCGGTGATTCCCAAATCAATCAAGACTATTCTTAGGCTTTAGTCCAACCTAAGAATCTAGTCTCTAATCTTCTTTGGATAGATCATTGTTTTTTCTAAAGAGGGTCTTGGATTCATAGCTAATCTAGGGTTCTTTTAAGAGTTCAATTGGTTGCCTAAATCTTCCAATCCCATTTGTTCTTGATCTTTCTTGGGTTAGGGGTGTTAGGTATCTCAGGCTAGTATCCTATACGGCGCAGCGGAAAATAAAACGAGATATCATCCCAGAACCCATCTATGTGCGGAAAACAAGACATAATGATAATAAAGGTAACAACTTTTACCTTTCGGTGATTGCCCGAAGAACAAAAATTTTCTTCTTCAAGTCGAGACGTGATCTAGCAATCCTCTTGATCAATCTCCAAGTGAGTTGAACGTCTAACCACTATAATCATAGTGTGTGATTATTTCTAATAGTAATCCACACAGAGGAATACTCAAGCACTAAAATTTCCCATGCTAGCAGAAAAAGATGGCGGCTAGGGTTGTTTTCGTTTTCAGCAAAATAAGAGAGAATAGAGGGAAGAAGAAGCTGTTGTTTTGTGTGTCCAATTCCTCAGCTAGGGTTTCGTGTGACTCTACTATATGTTACACGAAATTTCCCTCCCAAAACTGAGAATTCTAATCCTATTAGAATTCCTTAATTGTAATTGAAAATATCAAGTTCTCACAATTATAACTTGGACCACAAATTATAACTAATTATAATTTGTCCACAACAACTTCTCTTTCTCGCAACTAACCCCTCTATGTTATCAAATAACATCTTGAGTATATAATCCTCTATTGTGTGTGACTTATTAGGTTTCCCAGTCAATTAGTAGCGAACATTAATTAATCCAAACATCTTTGAGATTAATAGTCCATAATTAATTAGAATTACTCCTATTAATTCTAATCAGGATTGGTTTATTAATTCATCAATTAATAAACCCATATTCCCATATCATGAGCGGTATCTAGCAACACATCATGACCACCCAAGAGTCCAGGAAGTCAAGTGGCTTGACATGAACTCTTCAATGACAAACTTCAGTGCAATTAACTCCTTTCACTATACAATATCTCATTTGGTTTGGAGTACAGAACTAGTGCTAACTCCCTCCAGAATTAATTCTGGCCCGAATACAATAGTACTTGTACTAGGAACTCACTACTCTAGATGTGTATCAATTGGAATTGTTTCCAATACACAATCGCCTTGGCCAAGAACTTCTCGAGTAGTAATTCCTATAAGTGGTTGTGAGATATTCGCCCCTATTATTAGGAGTGATGAATGTTTTATCGACCCTCTCAACTACTTTCGTTTACCTCACAATGTACCCAATATCCATTCCATAGGCAGCCCTCAATCGAGCTTCGGAGATTGGAATCAAAGTACAAAACTCAAGCAAACAAAGTACCTTGGAGATCTCAAATCTAAGGATACTTACATATTTGCTATATTGAGATTATATCACTGTCACTAAATAGTTATCCATGTGATTATCTCAAAGTTAGGTCATCCAATGAACTTGTTCCATTAACAAGCATCCATGTGTTAACTTTGAGTATATCAATACTCACGGTTATGAGCACCACCGCCTGATCAAATTAGAAAGTCTAACACATGCTAGTCTTAACGCATTAATGATGTCCTGTCTCATTAATACTATGACTAGGGACTATTTAAGTACTAATACCATCCAAGTGTAGTAGGAATCTCGTATCATGATCTCTATCATGATTTCCTTAACATAGTGTTGTACTAGAGACTTTATCGAATCTGTTATATTACTTAAAGTAAACAAAAGAAACCGTAAGATAAATAACAAGGGGTGTTTGTGTTAGTGTTATGCCCAAGAAGCAATCACTTGTACATTGTATATGACATATTTTATTTTAACAAAGGCCATTATTTATCTCACAATTTATTTTGTTTACTTTTGTGTAAAATAACTGTTAGATAAAGTCCCTAGTACAACACTATGTTAAGAAAATCATGATATGAGATTCCTACTACACTCGTATAGTGTTAGAACTTAAATAGTCTTTAGTCGTAGTATTAATAAGACATGACATCATTAATGCGTTAAGACTAGCATGTGTTAGACTTCCTGATTTGATTAGGCGGTGGTTCTCATATCCGTGAGTATTGAGATACTCAAAGTTAACATGTTGATGCTTGTTAAAGGAATAAGTTCATTGGATAACCTAGTTATGAGATAATCACATGGATAACTATTTTGTGCCGTGGATATAATCTCAATATAGCAAACGTGCAAGTATCCTTAGACTTAAGATCTCCAAAGTACTTTGTTTGTCTGTGCATTGTACTTTGATTCCAATCTCTCGGAGCTAGATCGAGGGCTGCCTATAGGATCGATATTGGGTACATTGTGAGGTAAACAAAAATAGTTGAGAGGGTCAATAAAGGATTCACCACTCCTAATAGTAGGGGCGAATATCTCACGGCCACTTGCAGGAATTACTACTTGAGAAGTCCTTGGCTAAGGTGATAATGTATTGGAAATAGTTCTAATTGATACACATCTAGAGTAGTGGGTTCCTGGTACAAATACTATTGTATTCGGGCCGAATTAATTCGGATGGAATTGGCACTAATTTCGTACTCCAAACCAAATGAGATATTATATGGTGAAAGGAGTTAATTGCACTCGTAGTTTGTTATTGAAGGGTTCATGTCAAGTCACTTGACTTCCGGATTTTTCAGATGGTCATGATATGTTGCTAGATACCGCTCATGATCCGGGAATATGGATTTATTAATTGATGAATTAATAAACTAATCTCGATTAGAATCAATATGATTAATTCTAATTAATTATGGATTATTAATCTCAAATACGTTTGGATTAATTCATATTCACTACCAATTGACTGAGAAACCTAATAGGTCACACACAATAGAGGATTGTGTACTCAAGATGTTATTTGATAACATAGTGGGGTTCATTGCGAGAAAGAGAAGTTGTTATGGCCAAATTATAATTAGTTATAATCTATGGTCCAAAATGTAATTGTGAGAACTTGAAGTTTTCAATTACAATTAAGGAATTCTACTTGTTTTAGAATCCTATGTTGGAGTATTTTTTCAATAGATTTTCATGTAACATATAGATGAGACACACGAAACCCTAGCTAGAGTTGATTGACACCAAAAACAACTCCAAACTTTCTCTTCTCTTCTCTCTCTCTCTCATGGTTCTTGCAATGTAACCCTAGCCGCCACTTAGTTTTTCTCGCTAACACGTAAAACTTCGTGCTTGAGTGTATCCTCTATGTGGATTTACTGTAGAGATAATCACACACTCGTGATTATAGTGGTTGGACGTTCAACTCTTGTGGTGTTTGATTAAAAGGATTACTTGGATCGCGCCTCGACTTGAAGAAGGAAAATTTTGTTTTCCACACGATCAAAGAAAGATAAAAAGCTATTATCTTTGCTCTCTATATATCTTGTTTTCCACACATATGCGGATCCCGGGTTGGTGTCTCATTCTTATTTTTCTCGCTGCACCATATATGATATACATGAGATACCCAACAGTTTGGGTGTTGATTTAGTTGGCTTAGTTCATTATATTTTGGGTCCTAAGAAGCTAGTTTACCTAGGGTTCTTGTCTTGAATTGGATCTCTTGAATTTGAGCTTCAAATCTCAAATTGGTGCTTTTCAAGATCATATCACTTTTGCTCTTGGGGATAATAAAAGTATCCACTCCTTGTTCCGTTTGGATACGCTATAAAATAGCATAATTTTGATCTTGGGTCTAACTTACTTCCTTTAGTCAGTACATAAGCTAGACAACTCCATACTTTAAGATGATTCATACTAGACTTTCGTCCAGTCCACATCTCATAAGGTGTTATAGGCAATGAATTAGAAGGTATCAAGTTCGGAATATATTCTACTATTTTGAGAACATATCCCCAAAAGAAATAGGAAGAATTGCATCGGGAGTCCCAAAATATAGGAAAAATAGGAACATATCCCCAGAATATATGCTACTCATCATTCTCCCGACTATTTCCTAATGGGTTTGAAAGAAACGAGAGAGAATGCTACTCGGGTATGGGAAAAAAACAGAGGAAAAAAAAACCAAGGCTTAATAGCGAGCATGGAAGTGTTTAGACCTTACCTATGCGTGCCTTAAACCTCTTAGGTTGTGAAAGAATGGATTGAACGACGGAAACAGCCTCTTCTTGCCCGCTTGATGAAGCTTCCGGATGAATTCCCACTAACCTCCTACTTCACCTTGTTTGCATGAACGCCAAGCTTTTTGGATCATGGAATATTTCACTACCTCAATCCTTAGTGGTGAAACAAAGGGTGAGGAGGAGTGGTCTCAATCCTTCTTGGTTCTATTGCTATTGATTAGCAAAGCACCAAGAATAACAAGAGAAAGGAGACTCACGAGAGAGACTTAGGAGCCAGGGAAAATTAGGGTTTTTTTTTTCTTCCAAGAGGTGTGAGTCCTTAAGCCAAAAAACTAGGTCTCGTAATCTCGATAACAATATCCTCCGGAAATATGATATTTCAAATATC